>LSSL01005249.1:0-20596 GCA_001953115.1 Smittium mucronatum
GTGAATGGGTAAAAGGGGAGGAGATGGGGTGGGAGTGGGGGTGGGTAGGAGTATAGTGGCCAGAAGGAACTAGATACAAAGTGGGGGTGTGGGCTGTGTAGTAAGAGTGGAATGTATTGAAGAGTGGAATGTATAGTTTTTTTTTAAAAAAAAAATTAGGTTGATCAAAATAAATAATTGCATGGA
Source organism: Smittium mucronatum (assembly GCA_001953115.1). Lineage (NCBI taxonomy): Eukaryota > Fungi > Kickxellomycota > Harpellomycetes > Harpellales > Legeriomycetaceae > Smittium > Smittium mucronatum. Next base: position 187 of record LSSL01005249.1, read on the forward strand.
AGATAGATAGAGATAAAGTCTACCAATTGGGACAATTTTTTAACAGAAAAGCCATATTGGGAGAGACTGGAAATATATTGTAAAATCAATAATAGTCGCAAGTAAAAAGAGCTCAACAATTCTTTATTTGAATATACCCAATAATTAAGCAATAATGCTTTTATAAGAAAGGGGGAGGATGGGATTCAGAACAGTTTGATATAAACCTTTTTTTTTTTGTTTTGCATGATGACTGGAGAATGGCGATGTATGGAACTGTATATGATTCAAAGAAATAGAGAGTGTTTAAAAATAGAGTGTGATTGAAAAAAAAAACATAAGGTTGCTTAAAATAAAAATAAATCTAAATAGTGCCACAAATAGAAAAGGAAAAGGTTATTTTGTGGCCGAAACATGTAAAAAACAGGTTAAAAAACGGATGGGGGTGATGCTGGTTTTTGGATAAACATAAACTGCTTTTTGGTTTATTATTTTTAAACAGAGCGATTTGTTTTGCATTTAAGATGATGGCGCAATGCTTTAGATTCTGGATCATCTTCGTCATAATCCACATTACACTTAATCTTTCTCGTGTTTGTAATGCCTTTCCTGGTGCTAAACATTTGCTTTTCACCCAGGAGTTGGTGATCAGCCTTCCCCACACTTCAATTGGTCTTTTAAAGAAGGATGGTCCAGAGATCAGTTGGCTAATAAGAGGGGGTAAGATGCATAAATATGCCGATTAAAAAAAAGATCATAATTATGCATCAACAAACTAATAAATAAAGTCCGTTTGGAAAGACTTTTAGTGTGGAGAGAAATGTGAGGAGAGTGGGGAGAGTGGTCAGAAGGGAGAAGGAAGAAGGGAGTGGGGGTGGGGATGGAGAGAAGGGTGGGGGTGATTGGATAGGTTGGAAATAAAAGGGTATTTTTGGCATTACTTGTGAATTAAAAAAATAAAGACACTTGGTGGAGAAAAATAAACACGGACTCTTAGGCATTAAAACAACCATTCTACTTACAGATCCCTTTTATCTCAGTATAAAAATTGCTTTTTTCTAAAGCGAAATGGCTGACGAATAGAAGAGCATGCTTTATTTCTTTTTATTATCGCTGATGTGAGAAACACACACACTTGATTTGCTGGCTCTCTAAGCCCAAATTGCCAAAATGCGGTTGGCTTGGATTACATTTAATTGGTTTAAATTGCATTGCATTGCTATAGTTTCCTGTTTTTATGTTTAGTTTTTTATGTGAGAAAGGACTCGTTTTTCCTCCACCTCAAGGCTTGGGGAGTGGAGTGGAGTGGAGTGGAGTGGAGTGGGGGAAGGGGAGTTCCCCTATTCAAAAGCTGCGTTTCGTTATAGTCTTTTTGTGGTCTAGACGATACTAATATTTGCCAGCAAGAGAAACTTTACTCCCTCCTCATCTTCCCCCAAACAGTAACCGTATGTGTGTTTCGTGGCTCCAAGAAAATAGAGCACTTTCTAGACCTTTTTATCTTTAAAAAAAAGGGGGGGAGGGGAGGAGGGTGAGGAGGGATGTCTATCCTTTTATTATTATATTTGGCGTGTTTGTCTCAAGTCCGATTTTCCTGTGCGTTTTAGTAGTAGCAAGATTTGTCTCTACTGGCTTGTGAATGGATGCCTTGATGGATTTTTTTTATAAAAAAAAATATAAGCGTATCTCCGCTTTTTATTATTTATTTATTTATTTTTGTTGTTTTACTATACACAAGTCGTTTTTTTTAGAAAAAAAAAAAAAAGCATCGACACATCCCTATGCGCGCTTCGTATCCCATCACTCCTGCTCCTCTTACCCCCTTTTATCCTCCGCCTTATGTCCTCCTGGCTATCACAATATACAAACTTTTGGCACCACCCATACACCTCTGATTTTCTCTCTTTTCCTAAATGTTCCACGATACCTATTGATCCCACCTCTCTCCTACACTTTATGTAATAATGCTCTTTTCTTCATGCACACCAAGCTAATATATACCAGTCCTTTTTTTTTCTAGATTATAGAGTAATCCCACCCTACCCATTCCCACACCCACTTTCCTCCCCACTCTACTCTTTTTATTTGATGCGTTTGGGGCATACAAAGTTTATAAAAATCAACACAAAGATCGTTTTTTGTGTATGAGTTTTCTGTTTTACTCTTGACTTCCCCATTATTTTTTTATTATTATTAAACATTTAGAGAGTAAAAAGTCTTTGTGAAACCGCTTTTATTATATTTTATATACTTTTATATCCCTAGACAAAATTACCAACTGGTCACAAACCATAGATTGTTTAATAGATATTTTATTTCATAGACTCCATACTTTTCCAACTCTCTAACTTAGCCCTTACCCGATCCCTTCGTACTTCTCCACCTGTCTTGTAAATTTTTTCTTTATTTTTTTTGAAAAAAGGTATCATATACTCTTTGCCAACCTTTTCAACCATCCCATTCTGCCACATAACATCTCGTTATTCTCACCCCCCCCCCTTTCCCATCCCCCTCCTCATCCTTTTTATTTTCGTTCAGGTATATCACTATTTCCTACCCTCCCCACTTTTCCTTTTTTTTAAAAAAAAAAAATCTGTTCTGTGTTGCCTTCTTCTGCTACATTCAGATTCACCTGAAAACTATACTTTATTATTTTACTTTTCTTTTAATAGTAAAATATTTCACCTTCGACATTCGCCTCACTTCAATTAATTTTGATAAGATATATATCCCTCCATCCCACCCCTCTACTCCACCCCCCCCCTCTTCTCCTCCAATTTCTCTCCACTTTTACTGATATTATTTACTCTTGGTATATATATATACATACATACATATCTCTTTTCGAATATCAAGAGTTTATTTAAAGATAAAACTGTACTCTGCTCTTCTGTTTATTTATTCGCCTACACGTATCCTAAAGATCACAACCCAAACCACATTTTTTTTTGAAAGAAAAAAATAAAAGCTCCATCGTCTAGCGTTCATCCCCACATACAAAATCCCTTGAGTTATACTTTAAAAATCAATTACGGTGTTCTCCCTCCTCCCCCTCCATCTTCTCTTCAATAACATTTGTTGGAATCCTTAAAATACCATTTACTTTTTTCTAAAAATTAAACTCAATCTCAAAAATATCCACTCGATATTATCTGGTATACACCTCTTTTTCTCTCTGTTTTTACTTTCAAACTATCCCTCAAAAAGAAAAAGAAAGCTTTAAACTAGAAATAAAACATAAATAATACTGGACTTGTTTAGCTCTATAGACTAGTCTTTTTATTTATTTTTACTAAAAAAAAAAAAGTATTACCTCCCTCTTCCTTCAATAATCATAAAGAAGAAGGAAAAAAAAGAGGGAAAAACTTGCACAAAAATATCATTTATATTATATATATATGAACTCTTGTTCCTTCACTACACAGATCGATCAAACACTTACACCCCCCTCCCCTTGCTCCCAAATTTTAATAAATAAAATATAGAAATAATATCTTTATAATGCTGGATTGCGACGTACCGATACATTACCAACCCGAAGAACAAAAACGACTCATCGGTATATACACAAGCCAAATTCCCGATCCCGCCCATTATCGTGCACCCAACCACCACCACCACCATTTGAATCAGATCCAAACCATTTCCGACACCTCGAGCAGCAGTGCATCATCGCCCTTGTCCCCACCACCACTAAACCCAACCCATATTCCGTTACGGTCATATGAACTCGATCCTAATGGTTCCACTTTTGGCGAAAAGTACTTTGTTTGCGAAACCGAAACTAGTATTCGAGGAAACGATATTGGCATCTATGCAGGTGACGGTGATACTGGTAATGGCAGTATTGGTGGTCGCAGTTACTCGGCGATGAACTTTAGCAAGTACCGGATATACGAACCAGAATTCATGGCAGACCGCAGTCGCGAACTCAATAATAGTGCCGGTCATAGCAGTGGTAGTGTTAGTGGTGCATTAGGTGCTGTCAGTGCCACTGTAGTTAACAGTACTGGCAACACATTTGGATACAGACCAGCCGCTTATCCAGCCAGCAAGTACACTAACCACCACCAACATCAATACCAACCACAGCAGCACTATATCCGTGGTCCTAACCACCACAACCACGACCAACAATACCAGTATGGTGACCGTTCCTCAATGACACATAATCCCACTGCTACTGTTACCCCCGCCACTGCTGGTAGTGCCTCAATCACATCAAGCCAAATGGACACTGTTGACTCGAAACTAAACAATATGATGGAGACTTCTAAACCCAATAAGAACACACTCGTTGATAGTCGCCTCGATTCGAGCTTCGGATACGGCGCCGAATCACAGTTCTTTCACGCTACTTTGAACTCTCCTTCAGGTCCTAATCCGGATACGTTCCCCGATCATTCCTCATACCCTCAAAACAGTCCCATCCAGTCCCAACACCAATACCATCAACAACAGCAACAACAGCAAAAAATCCAAGCAAAAATCCAACATCAAAAACAACAGCAGCAGCAGCAGAAATACAAGGTTTACCAGGCCAGGCAACGATCTCTTGCACAACCAGATAAGAATGCTATTGATGGATCCCTTTCAGTGACTATTCGGCCCGTAGGATACATCAAAAAGCGGTATGGACTTCCCATAAAGTCTCTTGGTGCTGGAACTGGAGGCCAGGTCGATTTATACAGGAACCCATATGACAAAAAGGTAAGAAGAAGAGAACAAAAGTTAGAAAATAAAATTATCGCGTTACCCTTTTATATAAATATATATTAAAAATTTAAAACTAAAAAAAAAAAAAAAAAAAACTTTATTCCTTCCCCCCATGTATATAGTTTTGCGCAATAAAGACTTTCAAGAACCAAACAAAAGAAACGAGTGGGACGGGCCGAGTAGCAAGATCTTGTTTAGCCGAACTCGCAATCAACGTGAATGTGCGGCACCGCAACATTATAAAAACTTTTGATATTGTGATGGAATATAACCAATCGTACTACGCAATCATGGAACACTGCCCTATCGATTTGTTCACGCTGCTGCAAACACGCAAACTGAACCACGATGAAATATACGGGTTCTTCGCGCAGCTCATTGAGGGCGTAGCGTACCTCCACCAGAAGGGTATTGCGCACCGCGACTTGAAGCTGGACAATTGCTGCATTGCCTTTGACGGCACGCTAAAGATCATTGATTTCGGGTGTGCCACGATTTTTAAGCGGAAAGTGCCCAAGATTAATATGCAGGCTAATGGTGGTGATGGTTTTGGGAGTACTAGTGGTGGGGGAAGTTACCATCCAGCTGATCTCACACCATCTTACAAAAAGTATCTCGGGACCAAAAACATTAAGTCTGTTGATATGCAGCGCCAAGACTACAGGTCGCCGTTAGTAGCAGAAGCACCAGTTATGACAACGACGACAACCGTAGGAGGCGGTGATACAGATCAGTACTCAAAAGGTCGCGAGTGCCGAGCCAGAACTCATGGTTGGTCAAACCAGCACCAACATGACCAGAAGGAAATGAGCAGTGATGGGACGAAAAGCGGGTTCGGAATGGTTAATGGTTCTGAATTGTACGGCCTGAGCCGTGACCGTAATTCAAGTTCGTTTGGGCAAAGTTCCACAGACGTACCGTCTTCTGATTCGGGTGCAAGTCCCTTTCCCCCGCCAGACCATTGCCCCTCGGATGAGTACGTGTACGTTGATCTGCCGTCTATGGGACTCTGCGGATCAAACCCTTATATTGCTCCGGAACTATACTTGAATGCTCCTTATGATTCGCGAAAAGCTGATGTGTGGGCATCTGGAATAATCCTTCTTTCGATGACTAATCTCCATTTCCCATGGGATATAGCTCTAGAAGATCGTGATAAGAACTACCATACATTCACTAAAATTCCTTCGAAATTCATTGACTTTTGGCTCCAACCCCGACGCGAACCTGCAGATTTGATCAGATCGATGCTGGAAATCAATCCCAACCACAGATTCTCCATTGAGTCAGTGATGAGCCACCCATGGTTCAAATCAATAAATATGAGCCTTGACTGATTGCCCTCTCTCTCTCTTCTTTAAGTAATTGAAAATATCTGTTATAGATGATCTACCCTCACCCCTTCTCCTAATACGACCCTCTTCCTTATTTTGATGCTACCATTCGGTTTTAAATGAGGATGGGACTGTGTATGGAATACATAATTTATTTTACTTTTAAATATTCAAGAAATGTAATTTATTAGCACGAATTTAATAGTATCCTTAAAGAAAAGTCATTTCCTATCACCCTCCAAAAAAAAATTGGTAATTGTTATATAAATAACCACATATCACACCCCCCCCCCTCCACTCCACTCCCATCACTATTATTATCCCTTTTTTCCCAAAAAAAATAATCATTTTGTGTAAATATTAAATGAATTTATTCTTTTATAAACAATAATTATTTTCGATTCTTCATCGGTAAAAAGAAAATATTACGCCCTTATTGTGGTTTCTCCCAAATAATCAATGGTGTAAAAAAATGGCATACATTTTAACAAAAAAAAAAAGTTGCATCTACCTCTAGTTTACACTAAAATAAAAACACCATGTACTTTTAACTTATATTTTTTTTCCAGAGTCTCGGGTAATTTGGATTATGCAAACTTTTTAAATAGGAAATATATTTTTTTGAAAAAAAAAAAAAAAGCACAATCGATTAATAATCTCCACTTGTACTATTATTATAGATATAAAAGGCATTTCAATTTAAAAATAACCAAATCTACCAAAAAGAAGCACTGGATTACGACTCTTAATTTTGCTATAATGGCCTTTGCCTTTAATGAAAAAAAAAAAAAGATTCCATCATGAAAACGATAAGAATATTTGGCTGCTACGTGAAACTCTAAAGAATAAAAGAAGTTTAATCGATGAATTGTTTTCAGAAAATTATTTTTCCAAGTCACAGATGACAATAAAATTCCGGAATACAAATTAAACAAAAATTATAATCATCAGATAGTTTGGGTCATAGGTTAATATATATACTATGTTCTCCAATACGGAAATACAAAGAGCAGCTGACTTTTACCATATAGTCTGACTATAGTTAGAGATTTAATCGGGCACTAATAATTAAATTAATTGATATGCTTATTTTTTTTCTTCCCCTCTTTTTCTTGTGTATTTTCTATTGCAAGTACTTCTTTTAAGCTTATTCTACTATGCACACATTTATCCCACATCTCCCCTAACAAATAATTCCTCACAAAAAAATAAATAAAATAAGCTTTTAAATAACACCGATTTGTAAAAAATTGGAAATTGGAAACATCATCAATTATTTCCTGGAACCTATCTTATATATTGCCTATTTCAGTCACCAGTTGCCACTTTAGGCGCCTTTCACAACCAACAACTCCCTTATCGATGTTTTCTTCCAGGCCGTTTTGAATGCAGGTGGTGTTATTTGCATTGAACTTTTGCCCAGCCCCCCTCCCCCTACTCATTATTTACCTCCTACATGAAACATTAGCGTCATTCGCCTGGTCATCTTTGAATACCAACTTTTTTCTGCATTACATATTACGTGATTACTAAAAAACCCCAATGCTTTTTCTCAATATTTCAAATTCAGGTCATTAAGTTTAGCTAAATTCCCCAATATCTACGCTTAATCTCTTCAGATAGATATGATCGTAAAAAGCCTGTATAGTGCTTCTCATTCGCTATTTATGTGTACCTGATTTTCCATCTATTGCGTTGGCTAATTGCAACTAGCAGCATCTCTCAAGGCCTAAAATATCTGTATTGATGGGTAATTCGGCGTAATTTAATATTTTTCTGTGACACAAACAGAAAAACCCCTTTTGCCCAGTTTAATTTATAGTGCTAAATGGGATATTACTACTCAGTTATTGACCGAATACTCTGTTTCATTTTGGCTTTAAATACAATGAAAAACAGAAAATCTCATGTTTATTGGCCAAGAATAGAAATGACTGTTTTAATTGTGTCGTTTCCTTCAATTGGTCAAAACCCCTTATTAGCATTGTTTACCAACGAGCTCATTTGCCAACGTTTTGTCTAATACTACCAACGCTGTTAGTAGATACTCTTTCTTTACAATGAATCCATTATTTTCCAACTAGTTTATTTCACCTTGACCTTGAATGCTATATTCTCTTAGCCTTGATTGGTTTTTTGGATTTTATCGTTTATTTTACAATACACTTGGCTACAAATGTAAATGTAAATTCATTATGACCAATCAGCATGTGTTTTATTTTTGCAATTAGGCTGATCTTGGACTATAAGCTTTATTAATACCGGAAAACTGGAGCTCAAAACCGGAAATGCGCCATGCCCAGATATTAGCATTTACCTGAATTAACTTTCTTTTGTTTCGAATTATGCTACATTTCGTTATTCTCCGTATAATACATTAGTTAGAATCTATTGCTTGATAATATTACGTGTCTCCTTCTGTTACTTTTTACATCCTTGATGTCGTTTCAGCGCTAGTAGATTAACTGCCCTCAATTCTGCTCTCAGGCCATTGTCCCCCTCGTTCCATTTCTTTTTTAAGTCTGGTCTTTCCTCTCCCCCTCATACTTTTTCATTTGACTTTTAATACCGACCCCCTCTAATATTCTCATATTTTTATCTTTTATAACATTCTTTCATCCAATTCCCTGATTATATATGATACTTTCCTATGACTCCTGACACGTCCTCTGATATAATATCAACTGGAGCATTCCTATCCGGTCTAGGCGCAAATTCTGCTATTGCTCTTATACTATTTATACTTTTTTGTATAGCTCGACCCAGGCTAAAACGGGTTTATGCTCCCAAAACCCATTCTGCCGAAAAAAGGAAAAAAGTTCCCGTCTTAAGCGACGGGTTTTTGTCCTGGATCATTCCCACAATTAAAATTTCTGAAAACTATGTTCTTAACCAGACCAGCCTCGACTCTTACATGATCCTTAGAACCCTTCGCTTCCTCAGGAACTTCTTTCTTGCCACCTCCGTTATCTCCTGCATAGTTATTCTGCCCATAAACATCAAAAGCAACCCTGAAACTGAAGATATGAGCAAATATTCCGCTGCCAATCTATACAAAAACTCCAATTACTTTTGGGTTCATTTGACTTATTATGTTATAACTATTGGTATTTCAATCATCAACTTCCTCTCCTTTTTTTTCTATTCATGTCGCTAATAATTTTTTTTTATTTATGCATATCATATAGCTCTTGTTCTCTATATTCTGTTGCGTGAATCTGCACTTTTCATAAAACTCCGCCAGCGTGATCTCCTCAAATCTAGGTATCAAAAACCAGAAAAAGCCCATACAATCCTAATTAGCGGCCTAAAAAACCAATACTTGAATGAATCCTATCTTAAGTCTATCTTTGATATTCTTCCTGGTGGCGTTAAAAACGTCACTGTTAACAAAGATGCTTCTCAACTGACAAAACTGATTAAAAAACGTGATAAAATTCTCCAGGATTTAGAAGTTACCCTTACCAAATATACCATCTCTTGTGAAGCAGCATTTAAAATGGCAAATTCTAAGCATGGTTCATCTAATACATCTACAATAGCACCCCCTCCTCTTCCACACAAAATCGTCTTTAAACCCACCCAATCCTCAATCTTTTTCTCCTACCAAAGAGTCGACACTATTGAACTTCTATCCAATCAGCTTTTGAGCATCAATAAAGAAATTCTTGATTTTAAAGCCACTAAATTAGACACCTTAAAGAATAAATCTAGTGCCTTTATCACCTTCAACAAGCAGGTTTCTGCTCATCTGGCTGTCCAGTCCATTATTAGCCAAGATCTCACTTCCGTCACTCCAAAGCTCTTGGACACTGAATATTCCGACGTCATCTGGTCTGATATTAGTTTAAATCCTTACACCAAAAGGTTCAGATTATATATTTCTATGTTGATCACAGTTTTCATTGCGTTAACTTGGGGTTCTCTAAGTATTTCCATCACCGCTTTGACAAATATTGACTTTTTACTTGAGGCCTTCAAAATCGAACCAGACAAAGTGAATTTTCTTACTCGTTTCAATGGTTTCATCCCTGCAATGCTTCTTTCCATTTTGGTTTCTATTCTTCCATACTTTCTCCAGCTCTTGGTCAACATGGAGGGCCGTCCCCGTCGTTCTGATATAGATTTTGATGTCTGTAACCGCTTCTTTTATTTTCTCGTTTTCACTGTTTTCATACTTCCTCAAGTATCCAGCTCATTTAAAGGGATTATTTTGAAATTCACAGGTATTTTAACCAACACAAAAGAAGTCCTTGATCAAGTTATCTCCTTTTTTATATCAAGTAACTCGCTGTTCCTGACTTATGTTGTCCTCAAAACTTTTGTTAGCACATCAATATTTTTAATAATGATCCCCTCCCTTTTAAATCGAAGCGTTAAACCCTTCTTTTTCGCTATTAGTCCCCGTCAAATATACAATGCAGAAAAGCCCACTAAGTTTGAATGGCAAACCATGATACCCCAGCATTTACTGGTCTTCCTGATTGGAATGAATTACTCTGCCATCACCCCTCTTATCAACCCCTTCTGCTTCTTATACTTTCAACTGTTTTACTATATTTATATGTACAAATTCAAGTACATCTATGACCAAGATCAATTCTCTCTTGGTGGAACTTCTTTTGTATGTATACTTCGCCAAACTTTTCACAGCCTGTTCTTTGTCGAAGTTGTTTGGCTTTTGATCATGATCGCTAACGGAATTACAGGCGCCAGTGGAATTATTAGAGTAGTCATATCTGCCGGTGTCTTATTTTATACATTTGGTGTTTATAATAGTGTAAAAAGAAGTGTATTTCCTTACTTTTATTATCTTCCTGTCGCCTTACATGACTCAAACCCTGATTTTGACTCTGAATTACTTAAAAATGCTGATTTGGCTGACAACGGAGCCAATTCCTATCCCGAAGAAAAGATCATCTCTTCACCTAAAGAAGAATCATCCCAAAAATCCGAAACTGATATGGAAAGCTCTTTGGGTTCCGAAAAATCTCCTACTCTCCAATTACCCTTTTCTATAATCAAGCAAAGCAAAGGTGGAAAACTTATTCCAGAGATTTCAAAAGGCTCTCAAAAAGTATATTCACATTTGATCGATATTTCAAAAAACATACTCGTTACCGAGCGCAACTTTAAATCCAGATCATTCAAATCCAAAAAAAGTAAGGGTAGAAAAAGCTCTAGTTCTGAATTCGATCTGGATTATTCTGATATCAATAAACAATATATCAATCCTGCAATCCTCACTAATCATTTTTCAATAGTTTGGGTTCCATTAGATGAATCTGGTCTAACAGATAATTTGATTCAAAGGTTAAATGAACTCGGCGAGGGTTACTTTTCTGTAGCCTCCAAAGGTGCATTTGTTAATAATAGGAACAAAGTTGGAATAGATTTCGATTTTGACTTTACTAAATTTGAACTCTCAACTCATATTTAAGCATTTATTCATCACTCGGATTCAACCAACTTGCAAATAAGCACTTTCATCATTTTAAACTTTACCTATTGTCTGGTATATCGCCCTTTCTTCTATTTATTTTTGCCAGCTGAAGTCCTTGTATATCCGATCTTTAGCTTTTTTTTCCGCTGGCATATACATTTTAATTTGTATTTAGATTTCTCTTTTATCTAAATTTAAAAGCTTTTATATTTAACTATACTTTCACTATAGATCTTCATATTAAATCCATATTCTAAACTTATTAATACTTTTATTTATTTTATTATTTGGGTTTTTGAATTATGAAAACTTTTGCTTTTTTAATAAAGTGAATAACCAATTCGATCTGCCTTCTGATGTTTCTTTTGATTTGTTTTCTTGAAAAAATACAATTCCTAAGTTATTTTAAAATTTTGTTAAATTCGCGTTGAGAAACTATGGATTATGCCTTCTATACTATTCCCATTTTATGTTTATATGCCGTTTTTATAAACAAAATCTATCTAACCGCTCTACATCAATAAACTGATGCTATATGAGATTTGTATAAACTTTCAAGTACTCAGAATAAGTTTTATTTTTATGACATGTGCAACTTTGAAATAAAATAATGGGTTTTCAAACTGTGTATTATCACTCAGCCACACATATATAATATATTCTATAATAACCCCAATTTCAGTCAATTCAGAGCTTATTCGTGATATAACCATTTTATTAATATTATTGCTTTATTTTATTTTGTTTGCGGGAAATTTATTTTGAAATCGATAAAAAGTTATAAAAACTATTTTAAAAAAATTTTAAAAGAGTGAAATTTTTCAAACCTCCCGTGTCATATACATCTTTCCTGCCGCTCTAGGAGCTCTATACCTCAAAAGCATTGGTTCAAAGGAGCAAAAAAAATTGTTAGCATTTGAAACCCCCCCCCCCAATAAATATTCACAAAACCAAGATTTTTTATTATTATTGTGGTTTTCATTCTTGAATAAATTTGGCTCCACAAAAAATTAATAAACAGTTAAAATAAAAGATTGGTCGTGTTGGTCGTAACTCGATTTGATAAATTTCTAACCCCCGCCCCCTCCCAGTTTCTTCCTCTCATACATCATTAAAATATTTTATTTTAGTATTAACCATACTGTTTTGTTTTTGGCCTTTTCCCAATTTAAAAACAAATTCATAAGATTTATATTCCTGTTATATTATATATAGCTATAAAGATTTTAATATTTAGTCTAAATGCCTCAATTTTAATTTTTAAATTTTCTCTTTTTAAAAAAAACAAACATAAAACTGAATCTTTTGCTATAAAAAAACTAAAAAAAAAAAAAAAATTCAATATTTTTAAATTACTTTTTGTATAATATATAATTTTAGCTTTTAAATTTACTAAAAAATTAATAAATTATTTATTTATTTATTTATTTATTTATTTATTTATTTATTTATTTATGAGAAAAATAAATAAATCGACAACACCTCATACAATAAAGTTTATATAAACCTATTTTTAACAAAAAATTGCAATAATAGTAATACATAAGAATTTAAGGTAATTTTCATTTCTTTTGATTTAAAACTAGGAGTCCTAGAAATAATCTTTTTTATCTATTTCTTCAAAATAATGCGGTTGAAATTAAAAAAAAAGATTGTATTTTCTTAATAGTAAATAATTCTTATATTATGTTAAAAAATATTAAACTTTTGGCATTTAATTGGATTTTAAATACAAATTTTAATATTAATTAATTAAAATAACTATAAAAATAAAAATAAAGGCATATTGGGCTTTTGAATTTTATTTTTTAATATAATAGACCTATAAAAATTAGTTTAGTTTTATTGTTTAATGTATTTTGTTTTAAATACTCTACTAATTTTTAAAAAATATATATGAAAGGATTAACTTGATTTTTAAATTAAATATATCAGGCAAGCATGCGTTTAACTTTTATTCGAATTTTCTATTTCATTTTATCGAATGGACTAAATATTTACTTATTTTTTGCTCATATATATTTTCTAAAACGTTTTTCGAGTGGAAGAACTCCTAGATTTATAAAACTTGTCAAAAATTAAAATATTTCTAGGGAAAAAATACGTATATTAGCTAAAATTTACCCTAATAAAACATTCTTTTACAATTAAAATTATGAAAATACATACATAATTTTTTGTTTTATATTAATTGAGTCAATACATTTATGTTTTAATGTAAAAATCCAATTAAATAGAAAATGAAAACTATTCTATTGGTTTAAATAAGTTGGAAATAAATGCTTAAAATATAGATGCGGTGAGAAACTGTTCAATTTTTAATTTGAACATATATTTCTTATTAGATACCAACCTTTTATTATGTTTCTATTGCATAAAAAATTGAATTTACTGATTTAATATTTTTAAAAAAATGTTAATACAAGTTTTTGAAATGATAGATAGCTCCTATTATCTGTAAATAAACCAATTTTTTATTTTCTTTGTTATATTTATTTTACATTTCTTAAATAAATTCATCCTAAATAATTCAAAATAAAATTTACTAATTGAATTATATTATAGAACATCTACTACAATATAATGAGTTCAAGTTGAAGAAATTACATAAAATTTATCATTAAAATACCAAGAAAATGAATTTGAATACATTTAAATAAGTACAAATAATTAAATATGAATCACTTTTATTTATAAAATTGTTGTAATATGATATTAAAAATTCTAAAATGAACTTTTTTTTATGAATAAATATCAATAGTAATATGGAATAAAATAACCTGCCTCCCCATCCACCCTTGACTCTGTTATATTTGAATATCTGATTTTTCCGTAAAAAATTTATTTTTGAAAACATATTTAATTATAGTAAATTTATTTAATCAAATATTTTTGAATTTTGGCATCTTTGATTGGATTTTTAATTTATATGGGCTTATAATTTCAAAAAATTCCTGTTTTTTAAAAATTGATTTCATTTGGCAAATATAAACCTGTGCTTAATGAAAAAATCATAGATATTTTTAGATTATAATATGAATATAATAGTCTTTATCAGAATCAAAAAATTAAAATAGACATTAATATATGATTTTTTAATGATTTTTTGTATCTGATTTTCTCTAAATCATTATTTTTTTAATAAAAAAGATTACACTTATAAACTCTTATTTTTCTAAATTTTTTGAAGCTTTTTCTGCTTAAAAAAGAATCTTTAGCTACAGAAAATGCTACTAACATGGCAGGTATGCTCCTGAATATTATAGCTGAAAAAAAAAAAGGGTATTTATTTGTGTTCTCTAAAGCTTAAATAGTTTTATTGAATATATTTCTGTTCGTTTTCTATAATTTTTTTTTTATCCAAATTATAAACCAGTATAACTAGAGTATTGTTTTTTTTTTATGGAATTTTTTATTAAATACTTATAATCTCCTATAAATTAAATTCATCTTAATAATGAATAACGAATTTCGGATTTTTTTTAACAGATAAATTATGAAAATTTTACACATATATACAAAGATATTAAGTTTGATTTATAAATTTTAAATATGAGGGTTTCAATTTTAAGTTAAAATTTTTCAAAAAAAAATTAGCACTGTGTACAAAAATTCTACCCTTCTCAAACCTATAGCCTTTATTACCAACAAGATCTTCGAAAAATATACTACAAAAATTTTTTTTTCGTTAAAATTTGATACTCTTTAAAATAGAATCCCGTAATTTTTTTTTGATTCAACACTAGAATTAGACTGTTGTAAACATTATATATATTATAAAATTTTATTTTTCTTACTAGGACCTATTTTTTTCTGCATTTTTTTATTTTTTTTTAGGAATGAGCCCAATATAACATTCTAATGAAAATATAAAAATATTTTTTGTTGGTGGAAAAATTATTTGCTAAGAATAGTCCCCTATTAATATTTCATAGTTTAAAAAAGCGTTTATTCTTTCATCATCATCATTATTTAGAATATATAAAAACCAAAATACATATATCTAAAAAAATCTATGACAAAAAGCAATACCTTTAGACATAAGATTCTGATTTATATTTCTTATATTTACTATAATTACTGGAAATTCCAAATAAATCAAGTGAATTTTACATCAATACTTAGTATTTTAAATTATTTATCCAACACCAGATGACAATTTGAATTAACCAAAATTATAACTGTATCTAATATAAAATTATTGCTTTAAAATTATCGATTATAAAAATTATTGTTATTATTTATTTTCTTTATAACTTCGTATATAGATCTGATAACCATAAAATTTCTCCGAAAAATGCTCCTATTTATTTAATAATTAATATTATTAACTTTGAGTCTAGATTCTTCTTTTATATATATTTACATATTATATTATAGAACCTTTTATTCTCGATATATATTCCTAGAAAATAAATGCTTTTAATTTCCCGTATTCTAAAAGTTTAGCTATCGTAAATCTTGAAAATCAGGATTTATTCTTTATGGCATGGAGAAATTTTTTCATATTTTCCATAATGAGATAAATTAATATGCTTTTATCGAGCCATATTGATTCCGAAATTTTCCAATTAAACCTTGAAATTAATACCTTGCAGTTTTTACAGTTATAAATGGTCTGAAGGTATCATATTAAACTTATCGTGGTTCAAAGATTATATTTAATTTTTTTTCCAGCTTTTCCAAAATTTGATTTGAAATTACCTTGGCCCAAAAAAATTTCACATTACAATGATTAAACTTGGATATATTTTTTTAAAAATTTAAAATATAATAAATGTACTTTAAATTTTTTTAAAAAAATTATGCAAAATATATTTGCAGTTTTAAAATTCTATAACATCACAATTTACCTAGAAATAAAGCCCAATTGGAAATTTTTTTGTTAATAATAATCAATGAAATAATTTATGAGTACAACACAAACTGCACAATTAAAAAATCACATCGATTTTTTACTTTTTTACACAAAAATTTACTTTAAAAAATTACTGAAATTTTCTAAATTGTAAATAATTACAAATTTTGTTAAAAATTAACTAATTTTGATTGAAAAATTATAATTTTTTATTTTATTAACTTAACCTATAAATATATCTATATATTTATATATTAGAAAAAAGGGATAGTTTATTTATTTATTTAGAAAAACGATTTGTTTTTTTTCTAAGTAAAGTTTTATAATTATAAAAAATCATAACTACACAATACTTGAACCATGCTTAAGCTTAGTTTTTTATTTATGATAAAAATAATTAATCTTTACCAGTTATATAATGTTTTACAGGATTATTTTATTGGGCTTAAAATTATTTAAATTGATGATCACATTAAAAATAATAAATTTAGTCTAAATTTTTACTTATTATATCCCATATATATTCATCATGGAACAGATAAGTTTTGAGGGTTTTATACAGATGGCTCTATATTACAAAATTTATAGCGATGAATTTATAAAAAAAATTTAAATATGTTTTTACACGATAAATCCTAGTCCCAGTAGTAAAATTTTTGATATAATTTTAATTTAAAAGGAACCGCACTCTTATAAATTTTTATTTTTATTCGATATTTAATCTATAAGTAATAAATTTTGATTTCTTTATGAAAATTGCTAGTTTTTATAAAATACTAATCACACCATATTTTTTTCAAAAAGGTAGCTAACGTGGCCCAAAACTGGTATAAATTCTTGAGATATTTTAAGTTAAAAACAAATAAAGCTTTAATAAAATAAAATTGTTTAATATGTTTTTTATTTTATAAAATCCGAATTTCACAGAAATAATGAAGGTATCTAAACATGAATAAATTTATTCTCTAAAAGCAGTAATAGATAAAATCAATGATGTATTTTTTTAAATATTACCATTGCGGCTGTCGAATTTGTAAAAAATATATTATTTTTTATACCATTTAAATGATTTAATAAAATTCCGTATCAATTATAGGAGCTTAGAGCTGATCAGAAATTTGAGTAATAAAAAGAAAAAAAAAAAATTCTCAATAATATAAGAACTGCTATCATATTATTAAAGAAATTTTTTTTTCCCTGAATGATTTTAATTAAAATATTTAAATTGTGCAAAAATTAAAAATATATATATGTTTCTGATTATGTTCATAGTTGCGCTTAATTGTTAATATTTTGTGATCATATGTGAAAAACATATCACAAAGATATTTTACTCATAATTTCATCCTTAATATTAAATTTTTTTCAAATATGGATAAAAATAATAGTTATAAATTTATAAATATAAGAAAAAAAACTTCTTGAAATATAAAATAAGTTTAGATCCTGCGGATTATTTCTAGTTTAATAATATTATTATAGTTAATAAATATGATGAATATGATGAATATATTCAAACTTTGTACAATATTTTATGATTTTTATAACTTTAATTTGTATAGCCCGTTTGGTAAAATTTAATTAATTAACATTTTTTTTCTCTTTTTTTAAGAGTAAAATTTTTATCAAAGTTTTATTTTAAAACTTAGTTCCTCATTTTATATTTTGGAACTTTCTGAAAATAAATTTTAGTAATTGTGATAAAATAGCAAGCTACGAGTCTTTAAATTTAGTTGTAATCTTTTGGAAAACTTTTTACGAAAAATCAAAATATTTTGAGGTATCCTATGAACGGAGCGTAATACTCAGGAATGAATTTATCGAATATTTTTTATTTATAGATCAGTTAAATATATGCTTGAAAAAATTATGGGCGTCTAGGAAAATCTTTTTATAAGTCTTTCTGTGTGCAATAACTATTACAATTTTAAAGTTTTTTAAGTTTTATTTTAACCTGACATAGAGTATTTCGGCTAAAAAATTATAATTTAAAGTTGAATAGCGGTAAAGAAAAGGAGTGAAAATGCGTTTAAGTTGATGAAATAACTTATAAAATACCCAGAAAAAATGGTTAATTGAAGCTAATAATATCAAATATCAAATATCATTTTTCAACCTTTTTATGTTAGTAAAAAAAGTTTTAATTTAAAATTTTACCATATCCGCTATCACAATGATAAAAATTTAAAAAATACGTAACAAAAATTCAAATAACTAAATATTTAATCTTTAAAATTAAGAAATGGATATTTTAAAGGGAAAAGCGAAAATCATACAAATGTTAATATATATTTTACAAAAATATATTGAAATGTTCCAATATTTTAAAAGATTATGAAAAAAGAATCAAATCTCCGCCAATATACGATAATATTAACCATAAAAAACAACACAAATATTAATGTTACTGAAAATAATTTATATTTTAATTCTATTTATCTAAATAATAAAAATCCTATAAGTTAAATAATTCAAAACTTTTTTTTTTGAATTAAATATATATATTTATTAAAAACACAAATAAATGTTTTGAATTAATATAAGAAAGGGTTATCTTTATTTATAAGTAAAAAAAAATCTAATATGATTTTTTAAATTTTTTTACTTGTCGAGAATAATAACAATAAACCAATTTAAAATTCAAAAAAGTTTTTTTAAAATAATTTTATCCGTATTATCGTTATTCAATTCAGTAATTTTTAACTATTTGTTTAAATTGATATTTTTTCAATATCGAATGAATAAAAATTTTAGTGATTAAGAAAATTCTTCTATTTCAAGGGATATTCTTTTTTTAGTTACGCCCACAATTATTTATTTGAGATAATTTATCAGTGTTAGAGGTGATAATTATATTTTCTGATATGGAACAGTGAGCTCAATATATCCATATTGAAGTTTTTATATCTCCGAATAAAGAATAAATAATCGATATTTTTTTTTAAATACTTTTCAGTATGGAGTTATTTTTTATTTACCATCTTTATTACTCATTTTACCCAAATTTATTATTATTTTAAGGTTAATATATTCCTTTCAAATCTCATTTTTATTTATTTATATTTATTAAGAAGCTTTTTTATAAATATTGATCTGGTTTAAGAGTATTTTTTTGTGATTTAAATTATTTTTTGTGATTTCATTGCTACTTCTCCATAATCGTAATCATGAATTTATAACTAATATTAATACCAAATTTTAATATAAGTATAAATATTTTTAATTCATTGGGATATATATAGGCAAATAAAATTTTCTATTATATTTATCTTAAATTATAATTTTAGATCCATAAAAAATGGTAAAAAGTATTTATACACAAAGCTACGTGATTTTACAAAAAAATAGGCAATTATACAAAAAATATACATTTACACTCAATTTTTTTAGCCAACGAAATCCCTTAAATACTCCGTTTTTTATACACAAAACATAAGAAATATTTTCATTTGAAATTTTTTTAAATTTAATTATATGGCTGATTCTTTTTTGATTCCGGATTATTTTATATAAGTAATAGACCAACTCGAAATTCAGTACTATTTCTGACGATTTAAAGTTTTATTCAATAGATTCCATAACTTTTATGTGCCATTTTTTTTGCACCCAAGTTATCAATTAAAACCACTTTAGATGTTAATGGGATTTTATTTTAGCGACATGCGGTTCAATTAACACTTTAAAAAATTTTAATTAGGAAAGCAGTGAAATTTTATAGCAAATTATCTGCATTCAGAGAAACCCCAATTTAGTAAAATTGGAATAATTTATAGTATTAAAAATTATTAGATTAAATATAACGGTCAGATAAAAAGAGTTCTTATATTTTGTGTATGAATGCGGAATATTTAAGGGATTTTATTGGAAAAAAAAGAAATTTTGTGTATAAGTGCATATTTTTTGTATAATTGCCCAATTTTGTGTAAAATCACGTAGTTTTGTGTGTAAATAACTTTGGCCTAAAAAAATTATTAATGGGGTTAGATTCTGATTGAAATTAACGATTTTGATCGGATTTAAACTTAATAATTTTCATCTTACCATTTTGTATCAACTTAATATATAAAATAATTTTAAAAT
>LSSL01005250.1:0-19700 GCA_001953115.1 Smittium mucronatum
TGTTGAACTCGCTGGTGCTCGCCCACGCCACGACTTTCGCATCATCAGTGCCAGCGGCAACACCCGGCCCCGGCCTCCCATTCCTGCTTTTCCTTTCCATTTGGTATACCTTCTTATTTATTGAGTTTTTCAAATCACTTGATTTTTTGCCATTTTACTCGCTGCTAAATTTTTCTTTTCGCCCTGCAAAATCGACAATTTCTGTTCCTCTTAAAAATTCTGTTTATTTTTTTTTTGGTTGGTCGCTGATCAAAAATTTTCGTTTGGGTCTCTTGTCCAATAATGTGCATTTTATTCCCCACCCACAAAACCCCAACCAGTAAAATTCAAATTGCTATTATAGCCCCCAATATACACTCTAGTTTGAGGGTGCAGGGGGTGGAGGGTTTGCTGCTGAATACGTTGATTCGATTGGTCCTATTGCTTGGATCTTTGCCCTTTAGATTACTTGCAGGAAATCGGGTGGACACTCAAAGAAGGGGATGGAGGAAAGAGGCAGCTCTTTAGATACAGACAACACATGCGAGGAACCAAAGAGTGCCACAATCAACCAGCCAGCATCTAAATATCGTACCGAGCGAAAACCTAATATCGCAAAAATTATATATTTTTGGGGGGGGGATATAAATGTGTGACTTTTATACCACTACAATTTAATTGGGAGCTGGGGCAGTTCACCTACTATTCTCACCAACTAAATCGCCTAGATTAAAAAAAAAAAAAGTGCATTTTTTGTAACTTGGATAATCCAGAGTTCTCATTGGCTAAAAAATAGAATCAGTGCTGTGTAGGTCTTCAAGTTAGGCAATCATATCCATTTTCAATTGGCCGCATCCAGGACCACCAATAACTGTCGCAGGAACGTTTCGCCTTATTACTATATTACTCGTCTAGTAAAATAAAACCAGTAGTTTCAGATAATTCAAACAACACTCGCAATTGGAATGTTTTTGCCTTTTGCGAACAACAGTCTATTTTTTTTATTTTTTTTTGCGCAGAATTTGCAACAACAGACTTTTATCTTTATAACGCTGCTTGTGGTTCTGAGATATGACTTCTCGCCCCACTTCTGCCACTTCTTTTCAAATATAAAATAAAATGGTGTGTCATATTTATCTTTTAGTTCTGCCAGCCTCTTTTGTTGCTGCTCGTAAGTTTTGAAAAGTACATTTTTTCCGAATTGGAACTAAATTGAGCACTCAAATAACCAACAAACATTTGGTTCCCTTAATCTATGAATGGGTTTGGGGGGATTAGGGTGGTGGTGGGGGAGTATTGAGTGCCAGTATTCCCCAATTTCGATTGCGGAAAGTATTGTTTTTCCGATAATTGTCCAAATGAAGATCGGTATTTCCACTTTAATAAGGAAGCTTCCGTAATTTTCAAAAGAAAAATAGTACTCTGATTCTTATATATATCCATCTTTTCTTTATGTTTTTTAAATGTTAAATTATATCTTTGGTCACGTTTAAAATGTCTATCGATTTCCCAAATAGCATCTATTACAATATAAAATACACCCATCTCTGACCTTTATCGCCTAAAAATGCTTCTTTTTAGCTATACATCGTCTTAAATCAAAAATGTTCTTTATATCGGGTAAACTACTCTTTAGAAAAAAAAATCTCTAAAAGTGTCAACTTTCTCTTCACCCCTTTCCTAATCAAACTACGTTCTCTACCAAAATATTCTTCGCTTCTTTTTTTTTTAAAAAAAAAAAAAATCTCCACATAATTTAATAATTTCGGTTTGTAGAAATAGCAATAAACTTTTTTTTTTTTCCTATCAAAAAAAACTACTTTTTTGAAAACTCGCATACTAATCTAATAAAGAGGAAAAAAACAAGATGTTTGTTTATTTATCGAGATCCATTAAAGGAAAACCTTCATCGATTTCGGCTTTAATATATTATATTTCTATTTTCGGTTTCATAATCCGCCTTTTTTTCCTAAAAGATACATTTAAATTTGCATTTAACGCCATATATCGGTATTTATAAATGTTTAAAAAATTCTATAGAATAAAAAAAAATAGCCGGTCTTTTTCGCAAAAAAAAAAAAAAAAAAAATCGGTTCAAAATACTAAACTCTTTTAAACTTCTTGTTTATTTTTCGTTAGTTATTACATTAAAACTTCCATCCCTTTTTTATTTCTCCTACCGAAAAAATTATTTTCCTTTAAATGCAAGCTTAATTTTATACACCATAATTATCTCTCTCTTTTTCTTCTTGAAAGAGCTGGTTTTTTTCTTATTTCTCTATATCAAAAAGAACCCATCTGATGCATATCTGAATTCGTCAAAATACACTAAATTTATCCAATAAATACATATAGTTATATTACATACTCTTAAAATATACATTTCTGCATAAAAAAATATTCCTCTCGGTTTTTCGGTTTTGAATCCCTGTATCCAGTGGTTAAAGGTTAGAATTCTTGCTTATAAGTCTCAAAGTTGCTTAGAATGATTTTTTTTTATATTCGTGAAATATACTTTCAACCATACTTTTTCTATCGCTATAAATATGAATTTAATTCCCTAAATGACAATATAATTATAATTATTCGAATACCAACTAACCATAATTGCAAATTTAGATCACCAAAAAATTTGTATCTAAATTATATTAATCTCCATGTTATATGTGGTATTGATTCTTTTTTGGTGATTTTGATTTTCAAGTGGTTTTGATTCCTTTTTGATGGTTTTCGAATCGAGAGATATTGAACCTCTAACTATTTGTTGATTACTTTAATTAATACATTCTTTCGACCAATGAAATGTTTGAAAATTTTGGCCAAATGTTAATTTGGTCCAATAAAATTAAATAAAAAAACCTAATCCAAATTAGAGCTTATTGTCACTAAGGGATAGCTTTGACCCTGAAAGTTTACCTTTAGTTCCAAGTTATCACAATAGCTTTAATCATCCTTGTGATGCCGGTGTTAATATAAAAATTTGCCCTTTTAAACTTCAAGTAGAAATTTAAATTTAAATTGTTGAACACTTTTAAAGAGGTCTATTTGCAAATTTTGAGAAGGTATTGCAAAATTGGCATATATTTTAATTGATGATTCTTTTAATTAAAAGTATAATTCCAAATATATCTCAATTTATATCACTTTGTGGTTATTTTTAAATGTAATCAATCTTTAGCATTCAGTAAAGGAAAAGAATAGTACATAAAAAAAATATTTTCTGCTAAAATTTGATACCTTTCTACTCATTATTTGGATTGATATTTATAAAATATGAAAATATATAAAAAATTGTGCGAAGTTTGTAAAAATGTAAATTTAAAATTGAAATAGTATCTCTTAGATTTAGAGTATTGTTATCAAAAAGAAATTGAGTTTATGATCTTGTGCCCGCTCTTAAATAGATTGATAGTAACGATTTTAGGTAAAAAAAACATAAGGTTATTAAAAAAAAAAAAGCTGTGTTTTTTTGCACATATTTCTAAAAAAAATATTAATAGTGTATCAGTGTTTTATAATTTGTAAATTCTTGATTATAGCGTAATATAAATAAATTAATTAAGTTAAATTTGTATTCAAATCGGCTTGGAAATAAGTATTGCATAAACCCTTCAAATTTTGAATTCGAGTGTTATCTTTATAAACAAGTGTGGCTAGGAAACTGCATTTTTAGATACTTTTAAACATTTCTTTTATGATATTCATTTCTATTATTTGTTTATTATAAAATATCTTAATTTTTGTTTTATGTTAGCCAAAATTTATAGACTTCATTGATATAAAATATATTCAAAAAAACAAAGATAATTTGTTCATTTCATTTCATTTTATATTCAGATTTGAATTATCAAAATACACAAACCTGATCTATTAATTTTGATTTTAATATTAAGATTATTAGAGTAAAGTACTAGATTATATAAGCTAAATACGAGCTTAATACTCGCATAAAAATCTAAGGATCCTGATGTTTTTTTAAAAAAAAAACTTTGATTATGCGAGCTCTTTTTTTTGTAATCCATAACTTTCAGAACCTATTTGCTATTTAATAACCCTAAAAAATCTGCTCATAAAACTACATCGATTAATTGGAGCTTTCATTACATATATAAATTACAAATACAAATGTATTGGATAAAATAATAAATTAATTGAGCTTATGTCCCAACGAAAAACTGTTAAAAAACTGTTATAAAAAAATTTAGAATCAAAATCTCCAAAAAATAATAAAAACCACATTAAACATCTATAATTTTTTATATTTATGAATATATTAATATCTCGTTTTTTGAAAAAACATTGATTCCCTTTTGACACTCGATTTTTTATGCTATTGCTATAAAAAGAGTAATTTTGTTTATGTAATTTTTACCTCGATTTTTTTGGTTTATTTTTAAGCATTATTCACACTGAAAAGATTTTTTACTCCATAAATTATCAGATAAAACCGAATAAGTATAATTAATATCACTTCTATTCTTATTTTGAATCTTAATTTCAGAAATATTAAATTTTAATAATATAACAAGATAAATCATAGTGTTTTTTTTCTTCAATTTTACAAAAATTAATTTTAGGTGCATTGATTTCATACTATCCCATTTATTTTTATACCAATTGTTTATTTTTAAAAAAAGAAGAAAAAATCGAGCTTCTCTTTTTATTTTTGAAAAAAATTCTTTTTTTGCTTTTATTGGTAAATCTGTCCTTATTTTTTATCTATTAAATAAAAATACATGATATGATATTTTTATTTCATAATTTTTTAAAAAAGAGTTAAAAAACTCTGTTTATAACAAAATTTAGAGCAAAAAACATAAAAAACGATTCTAAAAAATCAAATATTTTTTTGGGATTTAAAATTAGAAAAAATGCAAAATGCAAAATTTAAAATTTAAAATTTAAACTGATTTAAACTGATTTAAAATTATAAAACGGAAAACTAAATATAAAGAGGTGATTATTAATTTGGAAAATTAAACAATTCTCTATCTTTTAAAAAACGGTTTCAATAATGCTATTGAATAATTGCTTTATTTTATAACATTTTGATTTATTTTTAGACACTTTTCGTTTAGAAACTATTTTAAAATATTATCATTTAATCTAATTTAATTTTCTGGTTGAATTTTTTACACAACCTCAAATACTTATTTCTGATTTAATATTACTCGATATTAAACCCTTTTCTATTTTTTTTATCTAACTATCTAACTATCTTTATCTTACCGAATTATAATAATTATTAATATTATAACCTAGTTTTTTTTTTCAGTATTATATATGTATACCAATTAATCTAATTTAAATGTATATATATATGGAGGGGGGGGGGTCACTGAGGAGATAAAAAATAAAAAATTCTTAAATATGAAATTTTTTTAGTTTTGAACTTATAAATATCCCTTAAAAGATAAAAATCCAAGATTGAGTATTCAAAAAAATAATATAAAAAAAATAAATTTATATTCAACCCATCTATTTACCCCTGAAGCTTTAATAAATAAAATTAATAAAAATTCGAGTTTTAATAATTTTTGGAGTTAATTGGTAGAAAAAATCTGGATAAAATAGATAAAATCTGTAAATTTCCGCAAATTCTGGAAAATATGTATAGAACATATTTTTTACCATTAATTTTTGTCCGCAATTTTTTTTTCTATTGGCTTAATCTTAACTTAAACTCTAATAAATTTCCATTGTTTTTTTATATAAGTGATTATTCATTCTTTTCATAAATATTAAGTCGAGTAGATATGTCACATTTTTACCCTTTCAGAAAAAGTGTTTAAATTATAGTTATAGCCATCCTATATTTAAAATATTCAATTTACTGTAATTATTAATAATAGGAAAATACTAGTTAACAATCAAATAGAAAAGATAAATAGTAAAAAAGAGAGCTTCATAGTACTACTGGGTCTCAAATATAATGAAAAATATGAGGTTTTTTTTGGAACAGATAATGAGCGAATTAAATAAAAAAAACTGTCCTAAAAAGCCTGTAAATAATTTTTTGCGAATTTTTTCAGGTTTCATCTATTTTTTCCAGTTTTTGATGAAAACCCTCATCTAACATTTTAATAATAATTTAAAAGTAATAATCGAAAAATATCTATAAAAATCTTATGAAAATCAGCTTAAATATAAGAGATTCAAGAAAAAAAATAGAAATTTCAAGCCGAAACCCCCCCCCCTCACTTATTAAAATATATTATAACAAAAAAAAATATACATCTAGAAATTTATCTGAAATATATATATATATATATATGTTCGCTATATTCATAATGCGTTCATAGGGTAATAACGTGTTTTATGTAGGATTACTGAGAATATCCAAAAAAAAAACTCTTAAAAACTTTTGTTATCTTGAGTATTTTAAAGCCTTGATTTTTATTTTATCAATTATATAGTGCAGAAAAAAATTAAAAAATATGATTAGCATAATATATTAGCAAGATTGTTTTAAAAACTAGTTTTTTTAAAAAAGAGAGCTAATGTTATTCGGTATTAAAAATATTTTCTCGTTATAAACATGAGAAAATTTTGCAGATATATATAAGTTTAATCAGGCGATTAATTTTTTTTTCAAATTTTAAAAATTGAGAAAAATTATAAGTAATATTTTAAATAAATAAAGAATAAAACCTATATAACTTTCCATTATGTTATTATAATGATATTCTAATATGGCTATAGAGTCATTATAACCAGAGCTTTTTTTTTTAAAAAAAATAATATAGATAAAATGAGGATAGGTATTAAATAAACCTCTTTTAAGTATAATTCTAAAATAAATAAATAAATTTCTTTAAATACTACTGTTATTTGATCCTCTGTTTTTAAATAAAAATAGTAAATATAGCTTATAATTAGAATAATGAGAAATTATAAATATTTTTATGGAGATAACTTAATAACTTTTCTCTAGTAATACACATTTTTCTAAATTCATTAAATTTTGATATTTAATTTTAATAGAATTTATTTTTATATTACAAATTGTAGAAGATATAATTAAATACTGGTGCAAATAGCATATGATTTCCCTGAGAGGAATTCCCCACCCCCGAAAACCCCATCTCTAAAATCGATTTTTTTTTTTTTTTGATCTTTTATCGTCCATAATTCCCTTTTCTTAGTTTTGACCTCTGAATTTTTTACATATCTCTTAATTTTTAAGAAGCAAAATTTTTTTCTACTAATTATTAGCTCCATAACTGCGATTTCTATAAAGACGTAAACTATTTGATTTCAAATGAATATTATAATTAGGCGATTTTTTTATTTTTAAGTGACCCTAAATAAATCACTTGAAAGATTTTCTGCCAGTGATCATATTTATACAAGCTTAATCTTGTAATATATTAATATATGTTATGTTTAATGCTTACTAGGAATAAATCTTTGATAAGAAATAAAAAGGATTTATCAAAGCTGATAACTAAATATTTTTTTTATGAAAATTCAGGTATTATATCCATTATTTAAAAAAAAAACTCTGAAAAAAAAATATCCGGAGAAAAAATAATTGAAAAATATAAAAGTATCTTGAATAAAAATAAAAAGGAATGATACTTTTTTTCATAAAAGCTAAAAGAAAAAAAATATTAAAAATTCCTCCAACAATATTCAGGTAATGTTTTAAAATTTCTGTCTATTCCGTCTTTATAAATATCATTTGAATACTAAGATAAAAAAATTATTGTCCGAATTCAGCCATTTTTAAATAATACATCTACTTACGCTTTTAATAGGATAGATCTAAATTTATAAAATTAAAAAATATAAAATAGATGTTGTTTTTTTTGTTTTGTTTATATATATTATCTCCCTTTTTATTTTTTTTTATTTTTGATATTTAAATAGATCCGTTTCTATATCAAATTATATTAATATCCCTTAATTGAAGTTAAACTATAATCATCAAAGATTTTATTAAGTGTTTTTCTTCCTATTAAATTTAAAAATACAAATGGGTTTTTTATATTGATTGTTATCATATATAACTGTTTGAAAGAGATTGTAAAAAAATCTCGCATTAAAAAAAATCACAAAATTAATTTATTACCAAAATGAAATTAAATCGACTATCAAGTGTTAAATTAAGCTGTTTTTAAAGATAAGATAGGTTTTATTTAATAATTTATCGTATTAAAGTAAGCTAATTTTTGATTTTGAAATTTTAATAAACATGAAAAAACTCATCCAGAAAGAATAATTATATTTATTTTTGTTATAAAAATGAATAAATCAAAAAAATCATAAGATTATTCAATTATCAAGTAAAATTTTACAACATTTTAATGCAGTTAAAAATATATTAAACTAAATTTAAAAAATATCTATTTATAATTTAAAAGCGGCAAATAAAAAAATAAATAAATTTAGTGTAACAAGATTCATTTTTTTCCCATATTAAAAAAGAATACGAGTGATATTTATTTTGGCACATTTTAAATAGAGCAATTTTGAAAGAACTGAAACGGTAAATAAAAATACTATTTTCCTGAAATTTCAAGTAGGGCGCTTTAGGTGATGCAAAAAAAAACTTGATAACAAATTTATTGATCATGAATATGTATCTGTGTTATAATATAATTTTTTTCAGAATTAAAATAATTGGAAAATTATAAAAATGATCGATTCTATTATAATAATATCTATTGATATATTTATAAAGATATATTATTAATTAGAGTAGAAGATTTTGTTTCTAAAAGGAGCAATATTTAGTTTTGAAAAAATTAAAAAAGTCACTGAAAATTACAGGAAACACATGGAAAATTTCAAAATGTTTCATTTAAATAAAACTTATTCCAAAAAATTAATATTTAAGTTAAATATATGTAATATAAATATTTATGGAGAATATTTATAAATTATTAGCTGTCAGTCATAAATTTAATGAGTTTTTCTTTTTTAAATTTATTTATACTTGGCGAATTTGGCTAAACTGAATTGTTGTCACTTTTATTCCGCTTTTTCTCTATGAGAAAGGTAAAATTATAAAACAAAATATTAAACACCACCAATTATATTATAAACTTTATCAAAAATGTAATAAAATTATCATTAATGGATAAATTCGTTGAATTTTACGAAGATTGGTTACTTGTAATAGTTGATAAAAATGTATCACGTAATTATAATATTTTTAAATTAAATTTTGGATTTTTTATTTTTGCAAATTTTATGATATACTTTCTTAATAATCTCAATCGATTTATATTTAATGAATTAATATAACTTAAAATTGATTAAAATTTTTAATTTCTAACCTATTAATCGATAAGATAATATATTAGTCAAAATAAAATAATTTTAGTTCAAAATATTCAGCTAACTGTAAATTTTTCATATATGAAGTTTAAAAAAGATATAATATATGCAAAATTTACATTTTTAAAATATCTACACAATAAAAAATATTTATTTTAGCACATTTGTATTATAATAATTATGATTAAATTTTTTTGAAAAAATAGTCGGTATTGATCAAGTTGAAAGAATAAAAAATATTTTTAAAAAAATTACTGATTTAAAACCAATTTTTTGTCAGAAGCCATAGTAATTAAAAGAGTTAGAAAACATCTTTATCTGATATCAATATAAAAATTGATGCTATAAGATGATTTTATTAATAAATATAATAAAAAATTATGATTTTGAAAGCTATAGCCTTATTTTGATTGATTTTTATTTGACTAAAATTGATATTTATAATTTAAATGTATATTAGCAGATTAAAAATTGATTCGATTATCATTTAATCTCCATCTTATAAAGCCTAAGTCATTATTTAAGAAAAAATTAAACCCAATAAATTAAAATCATAATATTTTATAGTTAAATAATATTAATTGAGTATTAAATATTTTTTACTATGAGATATTCAGAAAAATGATAAAAAAAGTGGATATTGTGTTAAAAAATAAGACGTCTTTGCTTTATTTGCAATTATATATTTATATATTAAGATACTTATATTAATAGTAAAAAATGCGCAAACGCTAGTCCTCATGGTTGGTGAATAAATATGATATGCTTTGTTTTTTTAAAATGTTAGATTATTTTTATTCAATATAAATGCGATAAAAAAATATCCAAAAGCCAATTTATTAATATTAAAAACTTATAAATATTAAATTATAATAAATAATTGATAAAATTTTAATTATCCGATAATATATTTGATTTTTTTAAAGAATTTTTAATAGTACTTAAATCTAAGTTATTAAAAAAAGGCCATTAAATAGCTATAAAATATTAATACCTTAATAAATATTGATTTTTAGAAATGTAGCCTTCTTTAAAAATATAAAGAAAAATTCTGTACTTTTTAAAAAAGATATGAAAATATCAAATAATAAATTGAATTTTTTTAAAAAACACTTTGAAAATTATTCTAATTACAAAAAAAGATAATATCGTGACAATAAAAGCATTAAATAATAAATCAGAATATATTTAAAATAATATATCCATAAATAATCTTTATCCACCAATTTTTTTTATAATTTTTCTAAAATAAAACAAAATAAAAACTTAATATAATTGCATTTTATCGCAAAAAAAAAAATACGAAGAAAATTGAAAAGAAATAATCTAATAAAAATTGTTGTTCAAAAAAATTAAATTATTTACATATCAATTATTAAAACAATAACCTTCAAATAGATCTAAAAAAACTGGTAAAAAACTATTACTAAATTCAATAAAATTGAAAAAACTTTTATGAAAAATATATTCAATTAAAATCATAAAAGCATTATAATCATAAATTTTAAATTTCAAATATATTTTTCTTAACCAAAGCAAATAAAAAATTGTGATTATTTTTATTAAATAGATATATTTAATATTTCTTAATTTTTTTATAATATTTATCGATTTAAAAAGCTAGATAGCTACTCTAAATGAAATAATATGCTCAATATATATCCACAAAAATCTCCATAATGTTTCGAATTAGGGGCCAGAATAATAATTAGTATTTCTGTGTTATAAAATCCAATTTTGCCATAATATATAGGTTGTGAATTTTTTAAAAAATAACCATATAGAAATGGGGTACTCTAATAACTTTCAGTAGTTTTGCTTTTAATAGCAAATAAATACTGAAGAATATTATATTTATCTTCAATTAATTTTTATAAATTGAGCTCGGTTTCAGAGAAAACAATATTAGGGACAAGATTTTCAAAAAAGCTATAAATTATATATGTATATATATATCACATCATAAAGAAATTTCTTCTCAAAGTTGAGATACTTTTTTATCTCTAAGTTACGATATCAAAGAAAAAAAATAATATATAAAGTATTTTAAATATAAATCGTTTGAAAAATTGTTTGCTAAACAATTTCATAAATAATAATTTTGTGTAAGAATTTTTTTTATGATTTTTATCAATAACTGAGGATTGAAATAGCTGAAGGACTTAAAACTAGTATAAAGCCGATTTTTTGTATAAAATAAATATTTCCAGATTAAAAGCTATAAATATTTAAAGAAAATGTTAATTTTTATTAATTTGGGTATATTTATGCAAATTTAAAAATATATATATCCTCAGTTTAAATTTTATTAGTTTTATATCTTTTAAAAAATAATCACTATGATTTTATGCATTTAAACCACTTTAAAATAGGAATTGAGCTTCTAGATCAGCAGAGGGGAGTAGGGAGGATTTTTATAATCATTTTTTATGTTTTTTTAAAAGAATTAGTTTTTAAAGCTTTTTATTGAATTTAAAATATGTATACCGTAAAAAAATAAACTTTAAAAGCTACCTAATAAATCAAAATTTGCACAAATTAATTATTTTTTTATAGTTGCAATTTCAAAATTAAATATAGTTATTTCTCATACGAAAAATCATCTTTATTCATCTTGACACAGGATAAATCTATTTTTGCTATTTTAACTGATATTTTTGTAACAAATCAAAGTTTCAAGGTCTGAAGATTTAGTTTTATTCGATTATTTTTTTGGGGTCAAGATCTCCTAAATTTATAGTAGTTAGCTTAAATATGTTAAAATAAAAACCAAGTGTTTATCAACCAAATTTTTATTTTTTATAATGATTTTTGCTTCATTTTATAGAAATTATAATATTTTTTTAAAAAAACGAAAAATAACATAAATAGGTTACTTATTATAATTTATTTTAAGAATAATATCGGATTATTTTTTATGATTCTTTTTAAAGCGTTTGTAAAAGAATCATAAAAAAAATTTCTATTTTTTAACACATAAAAATCCTTTGACCTCATATTTATACATTTTGTTTATTAATCAAGGATATTTTATATTTTAAAGCATAATTAAAACCATACAGGGCTTATAAAAAAAATAAAGACCATTTGTTAATTTAATCGATGAGGATTCTGTATTTTTTTCATTAATCATCAATAAATTTTATTAAATAAAATGTGAAACACAGTATCGCGAAAAAGAAAAAAAAAAAGTCTTGAAAAGTAAAAATTATTTTGATTGATTATGTAATATTTAAAATAAAGATATACTTTTATTGAAAATTTTGAAAAACGGGGAGTTATATACATCATTATGTATTTGATTATACGGGGATCTATATTCAAACGTTTTAAATGTTGTATATGCGTTAAATTGTCACAAATATTTGACATTTTTAGTTATAATTTGTTTTCACAAAAAAACTTTCGTGCAATTATTCCAAAAATAACAAAAACGAAAGCTTATTTAAAAGAATTTGTATAACTATAATTTATGTTAATTTTTTTTTGTATAACTTTTTTACATATAAAATGAATAGAAAAAATAAATCATTTCTGTTTTATTATTATTATCCACAAAATAAACACATAATATTATATGACGTTTTATACAGAAAAAAAAATCCAGGATTAATATATATATATATATATATATATACATATATGTATATGTATATGTATATGTAGATGTATTTTTAGATTGATACATAAACTTTCCAAATTAAAAGCAAAACACGAATAGATTTTAAACAAGTTTGGTGATAAGTTCTAATTCAAGAATATTAAAGATGACTAGTTTTTAAGGCGAACACTTCTTATCCACTAAAGAATATTTATAATTAATCTAAAAAAAATTGATTAATATAACATGCTAGAGAAAAAGAAATAATGGTAATTATTCACTTCAATATTTTTTAGTTTAGGAAGGAAAACAATGATTCTATTTGGGATTTTTTGAATAAATTATTTTAGATACTTTATACAAAATATAATAAGGATAAGAAATATATTGTTGTTTTTTTTTAAAAAAAATTCAATATAAAATTTTATATTATGAATTTCAATTATTTTTTGGATTTTTTTTGTAGTTTCAAGTTTAGGTTTCTAAATTTCAAAAAATTAAGAGAATTGTTAAGTTTTAGTTGATGATTTTTATGTTTATTAAATATATTTAAGCCTTATAAGCTTTTTTTAGATTTTTTCGAATCTATAGTCAATATTGCAGTATATAATTAAAATTAGAAATTTTCTATGTATAGAATAATATATTACAAAGTAATTTCACATATCCGTGTGTTTACTTAATTTAATTCATATAACAAATATATATATAAAGTAAGTCGTTATTGCTGATTTTTGATTGTACGGTATTTTTTTACTAAGTGATTGGTGCGTTTTACCGTTTATAATCAACTAGAAATAATGTCAACAGAGAGGAGTGTGGAGAAAAAAGAAACCTTCTCATAAATTTTATTAGTTTAAAAATTTAAAGATAATAAAGGGGAGAAAAAAAAAGAAACGCTTTAGTGGCCTAAAGGTTATTATAATGCAAATTAATAGTAGATAACTATTATTAATTAAAATTTAAATTAAATATTTTGATCTTGTTCATCGCCTTCTTGGCTCAGATGGCAGAGCGTCTGCCTAGTAAGCAGAAGGTCACCAGTTCGATTCTGGTAGAAGGCACTTTTTTATTTTGCATCCGAAATATATTAACTACAAAACTCAGTTATAATTTTGAACTGTAATTATTGTTTTTGTTTT
The DNA here is from genome assembly GCA_001953115.1 of Smittium mucronatum. Classification (NCBI taxonomy): domain Eukaryota; kingdom Fungi; phylum Kickxellomycota; class Harpellomycetes; order Harpellales; family Legeriomycetaceae; genus Smittium; species Smittium mucronatum. The sequence continues at coordinate 14,008 of LSSL01005250.1, forward strand.
ATATAAACATCTAAGTCAGCAACGAAATTTCTCCGAATTCCATTGGGTTTGACAATGGGGATAAACGTGATCTTCGAAGTAGTGAAATAGGTTTGAAAATTTGGATTAATACTCATTCAGAATTTTTATTTTTTCAAAAAAGGATGGGGTTGAGGAGTGGCTAGATAGTTTAAATAGGAGTTCATATATTGAATTATGAATTCTCCGAACTTTAAACTTTTCATTCTCATATAAATTTAGGTATTTTTAGACCATTTAAACCAAGTTAACCATCTCATCTATAAATGAAACTTTTAAAACATGCTGCTAAATTAATAGTTTTAATGATCCTGTTCTTTGTGATCCATTACACCTTAGGGAATATATACATAAAAGTAAAGGAACGTAAATTAGAGCATTTTCAATTATACATAAATTAGCATTGCATGAAGTTTTACACGACTTGAATTTTAAAATTTATCACTGAATTCATCGCTCCAGTCTTTCATTGTCCTTGCATTCAAAGAGCGCTGTTTTGGCCCAGATGTTTGGTATAACGAGCATAACCCGAGAATGGGTATTTTTTTCTAAGAAAGCGATTTTTGAAAATGGGTGCGAAAAATTGATGAGGGAAGGAGGGAAAAAAACGCATACATGAATTAATGGGAACTATGGAAATGTCCGAGGTTTGGTGATCTGGAGTTTGGATTATTGGGAGAAGATTAGTGGGAAGGATTGCATGCCACTCTCCTACGATTTTCCTAATCCCGGGATGTCCTTTTATATCTATTCCCTCACTCATCCCCCGTTTTTGCTCTTATCCCCACACCGAACTCTAGACTTGATTTTAGAGGAGAATGAGGGAGCCCATTTGAAACTATTTGTAAAAAAAAATCAAAAAATATATATTTGGGCCTAAAATGTAATTAGTCAACTACCTATTATACCAAACTTAAAAAATAAAATCCCACTATTGGCCGAAATCGACCCTGTTGTAGCACATGATCGGTTGTAGCCAGTCATGGGATGTGAAAAGTATGGGTTTTTGTCATGCGCCAAGCATCACTACCTCTGTTTGAACAGATTCGACTTGATTTGTTCGATGTGTTAATCCAAATTATTACAAACAGTTTCTATAGGCTATAAATGCACAAAATGCAGGCTAATGCAAAACAATACACAAGCCTATTCTTTTGTGCAAATAGGCAGCTGAGAGTCTAAAAAAATGAGGAGCTTGTCTTCCCCTCCCCCCCATTTTAGAAAAGGGCGAACATTATCTTGTTTTTGAAGAGGGATTGGATTTGCTCTTCTTCTTTAGCACAAAAGGCAGAGGAATTATGTGATGTGCGAATAAATGTCATTTCTAATGATGATAGTAATAATTGGTGAACTCAATCGACCAGTAGAGGCAGCAGTGAATAATATTTTCCCTTTTCAATCTAAACTCTCATCTGTGCTTATTTAGGATCCAATATTGAAAAAATCAAAAATTATAAAAATTAGTTGTATATATATTGGCCTATCTTCTCATCAGGATGAGGAGAGAGATAAGGATGGAATTTCCTATTTAGTATAAAGATCGTATTACAAAAAAATCAATTTGCTAATATTGAGTAAGGTTATTATGAAACCACATCAATTTTTTATCAAGATATTTTGGCCAATCTTGATATATAGATGGACGTTTTCTATAACAATTTATCAGATTTGCCAGTTTGTTTTCACCAAGAGTGTTCTGCAAATTAGAATCATCTATGTTATAAAAGCTAATTCCATATTATATAGAAAAGGCTCATTTGAGAACATTTATTGGTCCTGATAGAGCATTTCAATGACGTTTTGAGTGGACAGATACATCTTTACAGATGTCCAGATTAGCAAATATAGTGTCACTAAAAAAGGGGGGAAAGGGGGCTGATGGCTCCCAACTTCTATTGGGTTGTTTTTTTAAATATGCAATTGTTGGATTGCCAATCGTAAACATAATTAGCTAATGTATATTCAATTTTGATACTATGTATTGGTTGGATAGACGATATAATTGATCACAAATAAACGGTTTTGCCAGAACGTTCATAATTGGGTTATGGAAAAGAGAATAATAGCTGACTAGAAAAATCTATAATGTCAGCCCATAGTGAGCTCATATAAAAGTACAGGTATCTCTAAAATTAAGGCTACTTATCATCCCTCCTCCTCATATCTGTGCTATAAAGAAAAATTTAGTTATTTCCTTCCCTAACAAGGCTTCCACCTTCTCTCCTTCCTTGATAACTCTATAATAAATTAATTATGTCTATTTTCCACGATTCCGAAAGACACAAGAATGACGTCGGTGAGGTATTCGCAAGTCTTGATAAAGATAAGGATGGAGCTCTAAACGCCTCTGATCTCTCCTCCTTCTTCAGCACTTATTCTTCCAGCGTTTCTCGTACTGATATTGAAAACACTCTTCTTGAAGTTGGTGATGGTAACCAAATAACCAAGGATCAATTCTTTGGTCTCTTCTATAAACACGATGCCCAGCACGATCCCGAGGAGGAATTCAAGGTCGCTTTCGCTAAGTTTGATGTTGATGGTGATAAGAACCTAAGTGCCCAAGACTTGAAAACATCCCTTGATGCTATGGGCCAGAATTTGACTATGGACGAAATTCAAGAGATGATCCGTGAGGCTGATGTTGATGGTACCGGTATGCTTAACTATGAAGAGTTCGTCAAGATGGTTCAAACTATGTAGATTTCTTACTCTTCTTATTCACTCCCTTTTTCCCTCTTCTCTCTTACCATCCTTTTTTTTCACCCATGAACTAGTGTAGATATCTTTTTCGGTCTGTACTTTGTTTTAAAAAATAAATATTTAATTTAAATTATCTTTGATATTAGTCTAAAACCTATTTTTTTGTTATTAGTTATCTTTAGCTTAATCTGTAAAACATTTCAATTTTAGAGTCAAGCTTATTTTTAATTAGTATATATCAAATCATTGTGTTTAATTAAATTTTATTATGTGGGGGGTATTACCCATAATTAATTTATTACCCCTATAGGTGAAGGAGGTTGATTAATTTAATTAGTTAACTGATTAAAGTTGAGATCAGAGCATAAAGAATGTAAATCGTGGAGAAGGCGGAGGAATAGAAATTCTTAATATTTAGTGAGAATGGTTAGCGTGGAGAGAGGGAAATAAGGAGAAAGAGGGAGAAGTTTGCAGTGTAGAAGCGTTGGTCCAGCTATTTCCTCTTGAGTTATCTTCATCTCCTGCCACCCACGCTAGCCAGTCAGCCCAAATCCGTTGTGCTCTCTTTGCCCAGAAAAAAAAAACTCAGAAAATATGCGGGCTTTTCCAATTAACATAATCTGAATTTTTTTTAATATTGTTTAATTCGGAAAACGTTCAGAACAATTAATTAATTAATTAATATCAATAATAATAATCAGCCCTACTTTGTTTGAATCGATTAGAATTGCACCATGGAAAAAAAGTGTGGGTTGTGTTCCTCCTCCTCCCCCTTTATCCTCTACAGCAACACAATCACTCTCGTTAAATAGCTGTGCACTTGAATGTATAAATACAATCTCATTATTCCATCAACATAATTTACTTCCAAGCCATAAAAAACGTTTTTCGAGCTTTTTTGTAGTCTCATCACCACCATTTTTTTTCTTCTCAAGGAAAAACTTTTTTGTGTATATATATTCTGCCATCATCCCTTCCCACATCTCTACTCGTTTATCTATACATCATTATACTTTGTCGATATTTATTCTTACCTTTCCGCTTTCCTTCCCAACCTTGTTTATATAATATCTGACCCCTCTTTTCTATCCCAAGATTCTAACCAAATTAATCTCCGCCTAGTCCAGCCCAGCTTTAAACCCATACACAAATACACAATGAAGTCTGCTTTTGTCTCCGCCGTATTCCTCGCTGCCCTCACAAACGCTCAGAACCAGCAACCCTCTGTGATCGTCAACGTAGTTACCAGAACTGTTGGTGACGTTGCTCCTCAACTCAACAGCTGGATCAACCAATTGTCGGTTAACAACCCATCTGCCTTTGAATCCTTCACCCAACAAATCGGAACCACCTCCATTCCTGACGACTTTAACATCTCCCAGTTCACCCGTTTCCTCAGTGCCCTCCCATCCACTGTCTCTATTGCCTCCATCACCGCCAATCCAAACCAGACTGCTCGTCAAGGTAACACCGACTCTTCATCCGGAACTGCTACCGCCACCGGTACTGAATCCTCATCAGGAGCATCAGCTGAATCAGTCTCTGAGTCATCCTCTGGTGCTTCCGGAGAGTCCTCATCAGGAACAGACTCCAACTCAACTTCTGGCACTGAATCTGCTACTTCTGGTACTGAGTCCAACACTTCAGGATCAGAATCCAACACTGAATCATCCTCCGGTTCCGCCACTGGTTCTGCTTCCGGTTCCGCTTCTGGATCCTCTTCTTCAAGCTCTTCATCCAGCAAATCAGCTACTGCTTCTTCATCAGCTTCCCGGTTTGTATCCTTACCCATTGCAGCTTCTGCTTTTGCTGCTGTTGCTCTTGGCGCCCTCGCCCTACTTTAATCCATTTTCCCTTTCTTTTTCCCTTTCTTTTTTTTTTAAAAAAAACATCTTTACTCTTTGTTTTTTTCTCTTTAGAGAATATTGCCTTTAAGAATTTATAGTGAACTATAAGAATTTCTCAAGATGTTTTACTAGTAGCACTGAGAAAATGACCCCCCCCCTTTTATGCTACTGATTTATTTAGCGGTGTTTAACGAAAATCACAATTAAGGATGAAATATGATATCAGGTCAATTTATATTTCCTACTGTCCCCATATTTATCTTTTGGAGTCTTGAAATTATACCAATTTCACAATTCCTACATTCACCTGATTGCGGCTTGGGAATCAAAAATATCCGAAAAGTTTATTTTATATAGCCATTATCTGCGGGTTTTTTGTAAATACGAATATTGCGACCATCCTCTCTCTCTCCTTTAGATCTTTAAAATCAAATCGGCCAATAAAATCACATAATTCCAAAATCAAAAAAGTTTATTTCTATTCTCGTTTTTCAAATTATCGACGCTAAGCTAGCTGCTAAAAGTTTCCTAGCTAGCACTAGAGGATGTTATATCGTATTCAGGCTATCATTACTTGATTTTTATTTATCGCTCAACACTCTTATGAGAAAAAAAAGGGCCAAAAAGCCAAAAAATAAACACACACTCTCTCTCTCCTTTAGATTTTTTTATTTGAATTAGCCAATAAAATTTCTGAATTCCATTACCAAAAAAAAAAGTTTATTTCTATTTCCATTTTTTATATTTCGACACTAAGCCAGCTGCTTAAAGCTGACCAGATAGTACCAGAGAGCTGTATAGTGCATACAGGCTATCTGTACTTAGTGTTTATCAATAACTAAACGCTCTAATAAGAAAAAAAGAGCAAGAAAGCAAAAAAAAAAAAAACGATTGAGATCTCAATTCAGATTTCAATCCTAAAACCAAAAAAAAGTAAGAAAACACAGAAAGCCCTTTTGATTTTTTATTTTAAGCATACCAACCATGGAGGAGCTAAGACCCTCTAAACGTACCAGACCATTATGGTCGAAGGTTGGTAAAGGGAAGGCCGCAAGAAAGTCCACCACGGGTCTTCAAAACCAAGTGGTGGTAAACTTCCCTGGGCCTCGGGACCGATATTCGGCCGAC
>LSSL01005257.1:0-15280 GCA_001953115.1 Smittium mucronatum
GTAATTTAAAAAAATCCTTTTTTATTTAGATTTTATAGATTTATTTCGAAAAAACACTTCTATTTTGTATGATTTTTTTGTTTTTTTACTCTTGAATAATAAATTATTTATAACATTTTTTTAAAATATGGATAATCTTATGGAGTTTGAAACAAGTATGTCCTGTGATAAATTTTTTGATTCAAACTCAAATTCATTTCAAGATTCATTGAGAGTTGAAAATTTTGAACTAGAAGATTTTTCTCTGCCTGAAAACGAGTCTAATGAATTATTTGATTCGCAGATAGTTGGATATTCAAAAAATTCCATTAAAAAAGAGTGGAGCAAATTTTTCAATATTCCACGCCCATCAATAAATTTTTTCAGTCCCAATACTATCCCATGTCATATTTTGGATCTAAATTCTATCACCCCTTACACGATTTTCAAGCTATTTTTTGATAGCGAACTGTTGAAAGAGATTGTTATAAACTCCAATAAATATATTGATTTCAAATTCAAAAATAAAATAAATAAAATATCTATAAATGACTTCAAAAAATTTCTGGCAATTAACCTGCTTATGGGGATAAAGAAACTCCCTGCTATTAAAAATTATTGGAGTTTAGATCCAATAATACATGATTACTATATTTCAAACCTGATGTCTTCAAATCTCTTCACGAACATACTATCTGATTTTCATCTGGGAAACTAATATACATTTGGAAAAAAATATGACAAATTCGATAAACTCTTCAAAATTAGAAATTTTTTAACTAGAATTAAAGATAATTTACAAAAAAATTTCAACCCTGGACAAAATATAGCTATTGATGAATCAATGATAAAATTCAGAGAAAGATCATGTTCAAGCAGTTTATGCCGAATAAGCCTATAAAAAGGGGGTTTAAAGTTTGGGTATTAGCTGAATAGATTGGGTACTGTTGGAGCTTTGATGTGTATCAAGGGAAATCTTTAATAAGCTCAGAAAAATCTTTAGTATTTAGGGTAGTAAAAAACCTATCTTCAGATCTCAAATAAACCAACCACAAAATTTTTTATCGACAGGTATTTTACGTCTATCGAGCTTATCTAATATCTTTTGAAAAAATATATTTATGCGTGTGGAACAATTTGTTCCAACAGGAAATTTCTTCCGAAATTCAAAAGCAACAAATCAATCGAAAAATATGCGTGGGATTGGTATGAATCTTTAGATGGAATTTCTGTTATAAAATTTATGGACAATAGACCGGTTTACATGGTTTCTAATTTTCACAAACGAGAGATAAAACTATAGGAAGCAGAACTCAACACGATGGATGTAAATTAGATGTGATTCTTCCTTATTTAATCACTGACTACAATAAAAACATGAACTTTGTTGATAAGTTAGATCAAAGAAAAAAATGTTATGAAATCGACAGAAAAAGTCTGAGATTTTGGACTAGATTTTTTTTTTTTTTTAGATGTGTGTGTGGTAAACTCTTTCACAATATATAAGGGGATTTATGAAAAGCACATAAAAAAAATAAAAGAGCGTTGTTATGTAAAATTGTTACAGTTTAGGATAAAGTTAATACAAGAAATAGTACGTGAAAGTGTAGTTTATATTCCTAATCATTTCCAAGCAGCGAAAAAGAAAAAAAGAGGAAAGGAGTACTCACCGAAAGCAGATATAATGACAGATAAAATACATATTCCGATAAGATCAAAAAGGATAAGTTGTCATTTCTGTAGCAGTCAAGAAAAGCGTGTCATAGCTATATGGAAGTGTAGTTTATGTGAGGTTAGAATTTGCTTTAACACACCAAAAAGAAATCGCTTCAATGAATATCATAACCCAAAAAAAGATTGACTGAACCTGAAAATAATATTGTTTTTTCCAATTTATTTATCATTTTAAATTTTTTTATAATACATAAATATATTTAACAAAATTCGAAAAAAAGAAAAGAAACATCAAAAATCAATTTATTAAAATAAAATTATAAACGATCTTATGAAAATAAAAACGGTATAAAATATAAAAAAACATTTAAAAGTGTTGTGAAAATTGGAATAAGAATCAAGTTTACTGAGAAATAAAATTCATTTAATGAATATTTGAAAATTTTATTTATAAAGTTGTTTTTTCAATATAATATATTTTCTTTAATATGAGATAAAAAATAAACGATTATAAATGCCGCTGTAGTACTTTTAATGATTTCAGTTTCTGTATTTGATGTATTGGTTGAATTACTAATAGATTAGTAGTTCATTTTGCATTTGATGTGATATTATATGCATTATTTTGTAGTAGTAGATTTCATTTGATGAACTAATTGATATAGTTGCATTTGTATCATTTGATGTAATGTTTGATGTAGTTTATAGAAAATTTATTGATGTTTTAGTTGATTTGCTATAATAAATTTTTAAATGATATAAAGTTTTGATGAAGTTATTGATTATTTAGTTGATTTAGTAATTTATATATTGGTTAATGTAAAATATGGTATACTAATTGATGAGAATTCTAGAGAATTGACTGATTTATAGTTGATGTAATAAAAGATATAATAATTGGTATACTAGTTGAAGGATTTTGTATTTATTATCTCAATTATTGATTGATGTGGCAGCTGGTCTAGTAGTTGATTTAATATTTGATGTTTTATTTGATGTATCGGTTTCAGTGTCATTTGGATTTTGATTGATGTAGTTCTCGATTCAATATAAAAATTTTATTTCATTTCAGCGTTTATTTTAATTTTGAGTCTAAATAGAATATAGCGATAAATTCTTCATAAATAGTGAATCATGATTCCGATTTTCAATAAAATTAAATTTCTGTCCAAAAACTCAAAGCTATACCTATAAAATTAAAAAACAAAAACAAAAAAATATTTCAAAATGATTTATTTATCAACTTCATAATATAACTATCTATTTCAATATAATTAAAATATGTTGCTATAAATAAATATAAAGATCAAATTTTTAATCTGAATTTTAGTTTATGGTTGTAATATTGTTCCAATTGTCTCACTATTTATAATTTTTAGATTTTTTATTTATGCGATATCTCCAAACTTAGAAAAATGAAAATAAAAATCATGATATTTATAACATGAAACATTATAATCTATGAGTCACATCTTAAAAATATTATAAAGAATAAATTCTACAAATTTAGATACAGAGTTTGGTAATTTTTGAAGTTTTTTTTATCCGTTTTCCAATATAATGTGTATTCATTTAGCTTTGGATTTTATTGGCTGAATAATTTTTAGATAAACATTTGGGTATTTATAAAAAATCCCAAAGAAAAAAAGTGTTACAAGGATTAAAAAATGCTTTTTTTTTGAAGTTATGTAACTGAAGATTAAAATTAGCCTATTTTGAGATTCATAATATTGCATTTGTAAGCCCGCTCATTAATTAATCGTTGTTTCAGAAAGTCCCAAACTCACTATATAATGATTAGTGATTTTTTTTCTAATGATAAAAAAATTTTCTAGATATTTTCAAGATAATTGGCAACCAATAAAAAACTAAAACACCCCCATTTTTGTGAAATAAATATTTGCTAATAGTTTAATTATGAGAAAATCCAATGTCTTTTATTATATGATAATTTATATTTTTAAAGCGTGTTACGAAAGGCTTATTGCGATATGAACACAAAATATGTACCTAGTTATCATATTAATATACATTGAAAAAAATACAGATTGGGTGTTTGCTAAGTGTCAGGATTTATACAACTTTTTTATCCTATTTTATTAAAAATTAATATCAATAAATTATGAAATATAGTATTTTCTAAGTTTTAATAGTAACTTATTGATGATAGTGAAAAATAAGAATTAGGAAAGCTAATATATTTTTATAATTAGGGCATAAAAGAAAATCCAAAAGTCTAAGCATTTTAAAGAAAAAATTAACATTGTTCAATTAATTATAAATATCATGGCGATCATTCGCAAAAAGAGCTAATTTTATGTATGTAATTTAATCATTATATTTATAATTAAAACCGCAGGATTAAAGGGAAAAAATGAGTGAAATTCTTAGTTTATTTTTTTTCATTATTTGAAATATATTATTTTGCAATTTTTTTACAATGATTGTAGAGTTTTATAAATTTTGAATATAAAAATCCGAGAAATTATAATAAGGATTGTAAATTTATAGGATTTAGTATTTTAAATTCACAGAAATACTAAAAAATAATTTATAAAATTATAAAAACTTATGCTATAAGATATAAGCTATATCTTAATGCAATTTGAAATAAATACATTTAAAATAGTTTTGATAGTCATCATTAAAATTTTCACAAATGAAAATTATTGATATAAAAGATCTTGATTTTTTGGATTTTTTAAAAAGAGAATAGAGAGAGGGAAAGAGGGAGAGAGAGGAAGGGGGAAAATATACTACATGCTTTGAAAATATTTCTTCATTCATCCTAATCATATTACTTTTAACCCTTAATTCAGAAAATTTTTCGTCGATAGTTGTTAAAATATAAAAGAATAACTATCCATCGCTTTTCACGCGAAATATTCATTTTTTAAGAATCATAGATATATGAGATTTTTTTCAAGATCAGACGCTTTTTTCCCTCAATTCTTATAGGCCGATTTCACTTCAGTATACTATTGGCCTAATAACTATTTTTAATTTTCAAAATCGTGGTAAGCTTGCCTAATTTAGATTTTCCCAATTTTTTATTTGATATAATTAGATTTTATCGAATAAAAAGTGGCTTATTGAAAATCGATATTTTTTTAAAAAAGGAAATGGAACCTCTCACTATTAAAACGACTGGTTTGTCTAAGAATCATCCATATACAAATCCCTGCATGATGCATCAAATTCGAAAAATATGTTACAAAAATATACAACAATCAATACGTTTTTAGTCGGGTTAATAATTAGATTCCCAATATAGTCACAATTTTTATTACTTTTGATCATATTATATTTTTTTAAATTCCAAATTAGGACTTTTTGTGTAGATATTTTAATTTCTATTTTGATAATAATTACTATCCTCGATTTGTAAAAATATTTAATCTCAGAATATTTTATTACTAATCAGTAAGATTGGTGCACCTTGTTATTAATTGGTATTTTACCCAAAATTTTCACTAAGGTAATTTTTTTCTATTAAAGTGTTTTTCATAGGATTGATGTTACGTTTTCATAACCACTCACAAATATGAGTTCATTGTATTCTTCCAATACTTTCTTTCTATAGTTTTTTTCAATTGGATAATAACATAAGCACTAAAAAAATGCCCCTCATAAAAGAAATTTATACAGAAATTTTTTATAAGATCAATTGGTTGGCGATTTTTACAGTTGTAAAATGTATTGCATAATTGACCAATAGGGGTTTTTTATATATTAAAAAATATTTCGATTTTTTTTTATTCATGCAGACCTCCCTGGAGACGAAAGAGTTAAAGCATATAACATAATAGATATTTTTTTTAGTTATTTACCAAATTTTTAAAAAAAAGAACAATAAGGTGGTAGGTGGTTATTATTATTTAAGTTAATGGGATATTATTATTAATCAATCTAGTCAAAATTGAATTATATTAATCATGCTGCTATAATTTTAGATTATTTTTCTTTCTAATGTTATTCAGCTTTATACAAACACTTTTTATTGATGTGTTCTATTGATAAATCATTTGAATTATAATTGAATACAATGTTCAAGGAATTCAGATTTAAAATAAATCTGTGTCCAAACACCATTTAATTATATTTTTTTTAGTATAAAAGATACAGCAATTCCAAAAAAATTAATATGGGAGATTATAAAGAAATTGAGACACTTTATTGGGAAGAGTATAAAATTCCCTTTTATTTATAATTTTAAGTTTGTAATACGATTTATGACAATGGTCAATTTTTTTGAGATTTTTTTTAAAAAAAATCAATTGCCAGATTTAGTTCTCAGTTTTTATATTCAGATCAAGCTTGTGTTAATTGATTGGGATTAATATTTGCAAAAATAGATTCTTAGAATGTTAGAAAAAATTGGAAGTTCGGTTTTCTTTAATGATAAATTTGATAAAATATGGAACTCTTTTTTTGTCTCAAAAATCATTTGGATTTGAATTTTTCTTCTTCTCGATATCAATATATTTTCAAATTTCGAGAATATAGAATGAAATTTTTAAATAATTGTATCTATAACAATGAATTCGCTGGATTTGTATTTGAAGATATGTCTAAAACAAAAAGAAATTCAAATTGTCAAAAATCTTGACCAACTAGCAGAATCTATATCAAAAGGAGACAAAAAAGCCTTATATAGTTATTTTTTTAACAGATCAAAAATAGGAAAGGAAGTTTAGAGGAGTTTTTCGAACGACTTTAACGAAATAAGAGTTCCAAAAATATATCAAATATGCATAGTAGCTTGCCTAAGTTTAGTAAAGATAGATCAAATATCTTATCTTTAGTTGCTTCTGTATATAAAAGAAATGATCTATGAATTTTTGGCTTTGAATTTTCGAATAGACAATATAAAAAATCCGTATAATTTTTTGAGTCTAGTATTTTTAAATTTGGCTTTAAATAAAAAATTATCAAAAAAAATTATCAACTTAATCCCAAAAACTCAAAGAAACGGTTGTGAAGTATTTATTAGATAATTAAAGGATAAGAAATAAAGTTTGCCTCGTTAATAATGGTGAAAAATTTCCAGCTAAAGTCCCGATTTATTATCTCGAAAGCACCAAAAATGAAATATATAAAGAAATGACCTGATAAAATCAAGACTATGAAATATAAATAAGTTCACTCTATAAAATGTGCCCAAAAAACCTTTAAAAGCCCACGATAAAGGCAGAAATGTGTCCAATCTGCTATAAGGACCAAAAAAACATCAACATTCTAAAAATTATCGATACCATTGAATCCAGTGAGCAGTACAAAAAATTTGAAACAGAAATTAATACGTACAATACCACAAAAAAAATCAAAGAGCTTCAATGAAAAGTATTGTATAATTATATTAGACTTTAAGGAAAATTTTCGGATAGAGTGTGGCACAGTTGAAACTAGAATATCCTTATATAACAAATCTCAAATTTCGAACTTGGAATTTTCTAATATATATCTTGGAAATGACGACACTTTGAAAAATAAATACAATAAATTCATTTCTAAGATTCTTATCCATAACTCAAAGTATACATCCGACTTCCTGATGGATATTCTGAAAGCCCGATTTCACGTTCGCGTTGAAAAAGTGCACATATGGACAAATTCAGGTCCTCATTTTCGTTCATTGGAGTTTTTGAATTCTATATTTAGGGAAATTCGACAAAAAATCAGGAAAAAAAATTCTCTCTTAACTATTTCAATGATTATCACGGTAAAAGTTTTTTTTATGGGCAATTAGTTATTTTTCTTATAATATTTTTTCCTATATCAAAAACTTTAATACTTTTTAAAATTTTTAGGGATTATTTAGAGATGATTGGATAGAGCTATGCTAAAAAGAGACATTAATGCTATAGAAGAACTTATCGGAAATTTCTATGACATATCAAGTGTAAACCAGTCGAAAAACTCAAAAAATTTAAATGTTAGTTTTAAAATATATTATGGTGGATCACCGAGATCAAATCTGGAAAAAATGATAATAAAAAAATTATAATTCATATTTTTTTTTAGTATGGAATCAAGAAAATTATTAGGATCAGTAATAAGCAGCCCGATATCCATAGTTATTCAATTATAGATTTTAGAGTTGAGTTAGAGATGAAAAACGAGTTACGTAGTATTAAATCGAGCAAGAAGGCCAAAACGAAAACGAAAACGAAATAAAATCTATAATGGGGAAGATTTCTCAATCAAATAAGATCAAAAGAATGGAATCAATTCGAAATTCACTACAGGAAATTTCTGAAGATTATCAATAAATCTGAATTAATATATAAGTAAATCAGTTTTTTCTGTTAAATATGCCACTTTAAATCATATTTTTATTTTAAATTTTGAGTTGGAATCGTTTTGCCTTTGTACTATATATGAATCATGATTTGGGTTTCACTGATTCTTGAAAAATTCAACTTCAAAATTAATGAATTTTGTTTCTTTTTTTCATCATTTTTTTCATTTTTATACAGATTTAAGAGGTGTGTAATGATTTATAAAGAGCAAAAGTTTGTATGAAATGTAGATTTGATATGTTTTTTGGTAGGATTATTATTGATGAAGATATAGTTATATATGAGAAATGGTTTTGGAGCCCTGCTAAATCTAACATAAATCAATTGTATTTATTTCACCATTTTTTATGCTTTTGCATATCAATTAAAATCACACATTCATTTAAATAAAATAATTTTTATTTTTCAATACTACACTTTTTTGAAAAGTTAAAAAGTATTGAGGCCTGAAAAAAATATTCTATAATTATTATAATATTTTTATATTTATCTTTTTCAACATTAAGAAGGCTTTTTCTGCATATTTTGAGTTCTAAATATTCATTGTTAGCAAAGAATCTCCTCATTTTTAATTATTTCATTTTTTTAGCATATATAAAAATGATTTCGTTTATCAAAATTAGGTGTAGCGAATTAATGACAGAAAATATGGCACTCAGTATTCAGATATTAACGATATATTCGAAAATTTATAAATAGATTTTACCAGATAACCTGAATTTTTAAATATTATATATTACCAATTCGAATAAAAATGATAGTTTTAGCGTTAATATGAATTAGAAAACAAAATATTTTATATAATAATCTGATTAATTTTATTTATAAAATTCTTTTAACATACGGAAACTAAAATTTTTATTTAAAAAAATTATCTTTATTCTTAATGAATAAATAACATATAATCAGTTCAAAAAAAGCGAATTTTTAGTAAATTTTTTAGAAAATAAGCAAAATTCAAATTCGAATTGTGCACATATTATTTTTTTATTGTATTTGAAACTAATAATTAATATTAACTATGATGATGATTAATAATAGTATTCTTTTAATTTTTAATGAATATGTTTTTGAAAAATTTTAAATTGACATTTTTAAAAAAAAAAGCTTAATATTGAAATGGAAATCGATAAAAAATTTTAAGTTTTTATTGTTGAGTCGATTATAAAGTTCTCATTCGGTCATCGGAAATCGTAATTGGGATAATGCAAGATACAGGAACAAATTTTTATTAATAATTATATTAGCTTCAAAAATATACTACCCCCCCCCCGCTCACCATCAACATTTTTTTATTGAAGAATTTTTTTATTATTTTTTTGAATCCTCTCTCTTCATTATTCATTATTCGCTATTTTATCGTCTATCTCTGATGATAGCTTGAAATTATTACAAAAAAAAAAATCAAAAACAAAAATCAAATCTGATTTGATTTGATTTGGGATTCTAATTTGATTTGTTTATTACAGTCAATAATTTAAAAATATTTACAGATAAATGATTTAAATCGATTCTGAGCCAACTATAATGATAAACGAAATTTATTTATAAAATTAAATACAATTTTATTGTCTATATACTCAAAGTTCAAAAAAATTAACACATTATTTATTAGTGTCAAAATAACCGCATTTAAGATAAAGTCTTATCCGAGTACATTAGGATACCCTTCTCAAAAAGGCCCCCTATTTTTCGTGGGGGTACCCTTTTTTTAGAATTCAAGTTTCCAAGTTTTCTATTAACATAATATTGATGTTACGTATGTAGATAACTTGGATATCGTTTTCTGCAATAATTTTGAGTTACTCAAGTTTAAAGTATCCATGGATAATATTGGTTGATACAAAATTGTATATTGAATTTTATTGGATAAAATTTTGTAATTTGATTATTTAAAAAAACAAAAAAACCCCATAAAAAATAAATTGATTCATATTTGAGTCGATTTTTCTTCGTATTCATCTAATTAAAATTAATTGGTAAATCGGCCTAAGATATTAATAAAGCTAGCTTCTCACTTTTTTAAAAATTTCCCATATGCTAAAATATTTGGAGCGAATTACAAAATTTTTTTTTTTAAAATATTATCTTTAAATTATTGTAGTCCATTTAATTTTTTAGTTAAAAAAATAGTTTTTTCTTTAATCAGAAATAAATAAAATTACAGTTTAAAAATATTAGGCATAAATAACCGGATTCAACGAAAATATACAGCGATTTATCGAAATTTTTATTAGTTGAATTTTTATACAATAAAATCAATAGTATCCAATAAAATTTCCTCATAGTTAAATCAGATCAAATCCAAGCAAGGGTCAAAATTACTAGTTAAGTATCAAATATACGTAGGAATCAAATAAAAAACATATATACATTATCATTTATCAAACCAAATTTCATAACCCATAACAAAACATGATCATTTGATTCACCTATGTGTTGGGTAATTTGAATAGGGTTTTTAAAAAAGCAAATATAAATATAAAATGTCTATTATTGAAAAAAAGTATAGAGCGAGTATGTGTAAGAGAAAATTCTCCCTTTGGATTTCAATGGAAAATTTGAATCACCCTCAAATTTATACAAAGGAATTTTAGAATAAATATAAATTATAGCTAACATTAAATTTAATTATTTTCTCATCCAATTGATTTATCCAAAAAAATTATCAATTTTTTTTTTTCGGGAAATTTATTTTATATTTCTTAAAAAGTTATAAAAACTAATTTTAAAAAATCAAAAATGAATTTTCTTTCGAATTCCCTCTACAATCTGAGTAGCTCTAATACTCGAGGGAATTGGTTCAAGAGAGTTTGCAAACAACTAATCTGTTGGGCTTAAGTGCTCTGAGAACGCATATACCAATCGGAAATTTTGCTGCTTCTAGTACGAAGTTAATATCAGATGTGTTGGCTTAAAGTATGCTTAGACCACCTCCCCCCCTCAAGGAGTATTCCAACCACCACCAGACGATATTCTTTGAAATTGAAAAAATAATTTTAATTTCAAAGCGGATCGATGCAGATATGAGCATGAGGATCGACTTATATCGTTGTGTATCCCATCGAGGGGAGTTTAATAAAATGTGGACGAAAGTTTCAGGCAAATATGTTTTTCAGGAGTGGCACCTTTTTCTAAATCTTTCAAAGTTCAAAATTAATCTATCATATTTGATAATCGATGAACGGTCTATAAGGTCCACATTCGAATTTATTCTTTTCACGGAGACCTTTTTTTTTGTATCACGGGATTTTATTGTAAGATAACGTCATTAAAAACTATACTAAAAAAATATGAAAAAAGAAAAAGACGTATAGAAAAGACTAATATCCTAACTAAAATAAGCTCCTCTGCCGGAATACCGGCTGCGTACCTTCGGGAAAAGGGTTCAATCTACCAACAGAAAGACCCACCTGGAATTGCTTCAAGTAGGTATATTACTGAGGCTGAATGCAGTCTAAAATTAAGCTCTTTGTCAATGAAAAATATTTTATTGAAGATACTGAGCTCCTAGTCAGAACCTACTTTTAAAAAGATTAATAAAATTAGGATCCTAACCAAATGTGGGTTCGATCGACATGGCTTTCCTACAAATAGCTGTTAGACACTGAGACCCTCTGACTGTCGAACAATGGACTTGTGCACTAGACTATGTCTCAACTGTGCTAAAAGATCGGGTCCTCCTGTTTCGAGATAGGTCCTCCTCTGGAATCGCTGTCCTCCGAATCGCTGTGCGCTGTTTTCACTATTCCCAACCAAGAATAGTACAATGCTGTGTGAAAATTTACTCTAGTGTTCTTTTAAAAATACACTATTAGGCCCCTAAACCGCGACAAGTTATCTCACTCTTAGGAGGTTTTTGTTTTTGAATTCCAATTTATTCAATATTTCTCATAAATTTATAGCAGTATTAGGGCAAATAATTGCTCTTATTATAAAAAAAAATTGACCGTACTAAAAAGATGTAAATAAATTTTTTACTTTTTAGAAAAATATGCTCCATATTAAATTTATTGGTTCATATTACATAAAAGCGGCATTTTTGAGATAAGGCTTTACTACGTCGATATAAAAATACAATATTAACAATTGTAACATGAATTTTCCAAAATTGAAATATATTAGGAATCTAAATAAATTAGAAAATAAGGGATTTGTAATCATGATACAACAGAAAGTGCTATAAAAAACACAGAGATGTCAGCCTATTTATATATAGAAACGATTTAGAATTTTCTTAAATACATTTAATGAACCTTGTTTTCCTTAAATTTTATAAGAAAAAGCAATTTAAAAACAAATAACATGCATTTAAATCAAAAAACATACATTTATACAGCGTAAATAATATATTGATTTGTTGAAAAAATTTTAATAAAAAAAGCTTAACTTTTTATCATGAATTTTTTTTCTTTGAACTGAAATAAATGAAACTTTCGTTTAAAAATATTGGGCATAAGTAACTGTATATAATGAAAATATACAGCGTTGTATTAAAATTTCTATTAGTTATATTTTTATTTAATAAAATAAAATTTGTCCAATAAATTTTTCTCTTAATTAAATCAGATCAAAATCTCATTGGGATCAAATTGATCAATTATATATCAAATACACATAAAAAATATCTATATTTTAATAATAAAAACTCTAAAAGTCCTTGTTATTTTAAAAAAAGAAAGATCAAAAATAAAAACAGATCTATAATTGTAATAAAGAAAATCATTCGAACTATGCTTAAAAATTTTTAATAATCAATTTTCCAAACTCTCAATATTAGTAGAATCAGGCTAGTAATAGTATTTTATTATATAATTTAGATGAAAAGCACTTAATTTTACCGAATTCTAAACAATTTTGTCTAATTTTACCATTTAGCTTTATTTATATTAAAAAAAGCTAAATAAGTTTTCAATTTAATGAAATTATGATCTTGTAAAATTATAATCTAAAAATAAAAGTAACTAGCACTAATCAATTTTAAAATAATTTCAAAGCTTTATGACTTAGTTTTTAACAATAAATTATATATTCAAATGGCGTAATTTATTTTTATAGCGAAGGGAAAAGGAATCTAACTATATTTCTATACAAATTTTAAGAATCTAATTGATCAAATCCTAGATTTATTTAAATTCTCTCGTGGAATTTAATTGGAGGACTTTTTTAAAATTATTCGTATGCATTTTCGTGTTTTTTCGCCTCATTATATTCATAAATGAGTGCATTTTTTTTAAAATAAACTTTGTATAGCCTAAATTTTAATTAATTGTATTACTAAATTAATATTTCAAATAAAACAGTATGAATAAAATAAGACATGGAAATTATTTTCCAATAATTTTTAAATTAAAAATAGATATCATTTCATGTTAGTTTTTAAATAAAGTTTAAAATTTTTAATACACTTAGAGATCAATAAGCGTGATGCATATATATCGAGGATTATACGAATATTTTTATACTACAAACTAACATATTTGACGTTGAGTATACTTTCGAATAATTAAATATATTTATTTTTTCATTCATAGATTAAAAAATCCCCAAATTTCATTTTTCAACAAAATATTAATTGTGTAAAATTATATTAAGAAAAATTATATGAAATTTTAGTATTAAAACAGGCTTATAATGATTTTGAGAGACCAAGCATAGTTTGATATTGAAAAAAAAAAGATAAAAAAATTATTATTAGAGTATTATTGACTCGCTTACTTATGTCCATAAATAAACTTTGATTGAATTTAAATACCATTGACATTAACTATTAACTACAAACTTGATAATTTTTCTTTGAACAATAAATTCAGTAAATTTTTTACAAAAAATTAAATTTAATATTTATTATAAACGGTATATAGAAAATAATTTTAGAATTTATAAAAAAAATAAGAGTCTATTATTTTTTCTTATGATTTAATTAATTCATATAGCTATTGGTATCTATTAAAGTAAAGTATGTTATAATTAACTAATATATTAATAATATAGATCTTTCTACTTACAGTTTTTTTCACTAAGGCTGGAATTCCCATCAAATATATTGAAAAACTCCCCTAATCAGATTTAAAAAATTAAAAAAAATGTGCAAAATTTTTCAATTGAAAAAAATTCATTTCAAAAAGCCAATAAAATTTCACAATAGTAATATAATTCTTCCCCCGAAAAATGACACAATTCCACAAAAAATATATATCAATTTCATAAAATACCGAAACGAACATCTCTAAAAGGCCAAAATTAATTTCTCTAAAAACCATAAGAGATCTCTTAAATATCCACACAATATTTAAAAGAGGGAAAGATCCAAAAATGGTTATTTTTTATTTTAATAATCAATGTTATATATGCACATTCATAAAAAGGCCAATACTAATCTTTTATTGGTTTTTATTTACAATAACCTTTAATAAAAATAATTTTTTTAATATTTAAAAAATCAAAATACTCTTTCTTCTCTTATTGGAACTAAATAAAAATGTTTGTTCTTATTTATTTATAATTTTTGTCTAAAATAAACATACTTTCTTTATTTTTTTCATTGTAGAATTATTCTCAAGAATTTTTAATTGATATTAATCGAAGCGGATTCCCTATAACAGTTAGATTGGTACAAGTCATCGCACCAACTGTTGTTGTGTAGCTAAAGGAGAGGCAGCACTAAGTGCACTATTGTTAGAAAAATTCGAGCCCTCACCCAGCAGAGAATTTAGGGCAGGTATTGCTCGATGTAACGACAAAACTAAGTTTTTGTACACCC
Organism: Smittium mucronatum; assembly: GCA_001953115.1. Classification (NCBI taxonomy): domain Eukaryota; kingdom Fungi; phylum Kickxellomycota; class Harpellomycetes; order Harpellales; family Legeriomycetaceae; genus Smittium; species Smittium mucronatum. Next base: position 14,719 of record LSSL01005257.1, read on the forward strand.
CCAAGGTAGGAATAACAGGCGAAAAACTTACCAGAGGGTTGGGACCGGGACTTAACGAAAGTCCCAGCAAAGAAGATACAATATATTCTATAACTGGTTCTCCCGCCAAATCAAACGATGGGTCTAAGTCTTCACTCAACTAAGGGGCTTTAATAGAGATCGATGCCGAAACATAACTATTCCCATCTTAAGCTACCTCCCTCCAAGCGTCCACCTCCGGGGCAAACCCATAAAGGTAAGCAACAGAATCGAGCAACTCATGGTTGCGCGAAAAAATGCTCATAGCACTATTAAAAGCTAATTCATTCACTAAGTGAAATATAACTAACTAAATATAGACCAGATTTACGTGTAATGATCCCAGTCCACGAAATTAATAAAATAAAAACTGAACTAAAAAAAACTAAAGAACTAAACTAAACTAAACTAAACTAAACTAAACTAAACTAAACTAAACTAAACTAAACTAAACTAAACTAAACTAAACTAAACTAAACTAAACTAAACTAAACTAAACTAAACTAAACTAAACTAAACTAAACTAAACTAAACTAAACTAAAC
>LSSL01005261.1:0-20004 GCA_001953115.1 Smittium mucronatum
ATCCCAAAAACTGATCATTACACATATTTGGGCTATATTATGAACTAAAATGGGACGTTTCTGGGACCATCAAAAACAACAAATTAAAGGTCAGAAAGGCACTGTACGCTGCTTACAGTTTCTTGAAACGTAGCAACGTACGCTAACCTAAAAATAAAATTTATAAATTCGGTTCTAATGCCTATTGGCTGTTACGGATGAGAGACCTTTGGCATAAGTGAAGCCAGAGTCAAACCAATCCAAGCCGAAATCGACAAAGCCATCCGACTGGTTGCCAACTTTTCCAAATCTGCCGCCATGGAGCGGGTCAGAACCGATCTGGGGAAAAAATCTGTTTTCTTAAAAACCAGCAATTTTCGAGAGCGAGCATATCACAAATGGCCAAGCTTGAAAACTTGGGTATCCGGCCTCATTAAGACGCCCATCAAGGCCAGAATGGCCGCCTGGGTGACTGGCAGTGCAAGATGGATAAAAAAATTTTGTGTTCAAAATTCAAAAAGTGAAACAAACACCACCATAGTCGACAGGAAAAATAAAAATAACATTTCTAAAATTTACCAGTGGACGGTGGACCGAAAAATCGGCGGAAAAGGATAATTGATTAATCTTCAATATCTGTACTCTGACCTGAAACTTGGCCTCCAGGAAATCCTGAAAAAGTGAAAGGGGTCTTTCCGGACCGTCCAGCGACCATCAAATATGAAGTTTTTAAATTAAAAAAAATTGTAATTTATGCAAAATCGATGATCCTATATATGTGGAACAAATCTTATTAAATTGCTCTCAATGGGACATACAGCGAAATGAGACGATCGGCCAGTTCATACCTGCACCGGTTCGCTCAGACATAAAAAATCGACTTTCGAATTTCAATTAATCCCGGTTGGGGATAGTTTGAAAACTTCTTGGGGGATTCTAAACATAATATAAGTCAGCTACAAGCTGACATCACTTATCATAAATTTGTGTTGGAAACAGCCAAATTTCTGATTGGCATCCGCGTACTACGAACACTTAAGCATCAGAGTTTAAGTGATTCACCAGCCCCCTTTAACCAATGCCCATGATGTAAGGAGCTGCTAGAGTGGCAGAGGGGAGTAGTGTGAAAAAAAATTTTTGAACAAATTTTCTCTTTTTTTAAATTTTTTTAAATTACTTTTTATAGTTTTTTAATTATGTTTTTATAACTTTTTATTAACTTTAAAATAAATTTCCTGTAAAACAAAAAAAAAGAAAGAAACTAAGCCAGTTGCTAAAAGCTGCCCAGATAGTACCAGAGAGCTGTCTATTCCATACAGATTATCTGTATTTAGAGATTAACGATGAAACAGTGCTCTTATAAAAAAAATAGAGAAAAAATCCTAAAATAATTAAAATATTGAGATCTGGATTCCGATTCTCGATCTCGAATCCAAAACAATAATTAATAGCAGTAACAAACAGAAAAATTTAGTCTAGAATATTTTTCTTGACTTTATTCTATAGATAGAAAAAATCCTTTAATCGGATTAGGTCCAAATTTACCAAATTCAGTAAGGAAAGACTCCAAAGACACCTGAATCCGATGTTTAAAATAGATTGGTGGTGAAATTTCCCAGTTCTCATGACCGCTACGCAGCTGAAATCCAAATAAAATCTCAAAAATAAAAATTTAAAGTTAAAAAAAAAACCTATCCAGATAAAAAAAACTGTTCGAAATGGGTGAATACTCCGAGGTTCCGTTAAAATATCTAATCTTTTAAAGATAAAAACGTATCCAGAAGAAGTTCTGCGCTTTTTTTTCAGATATTAATGTCGGGTGTGGGTGGAGTCGATATTAAGACAATCATGCAATTGACCTCGAAATCGTTGACAGTGCATTGAAGGGGGTCTGGAATTATATAGAAGACTTCAATGGTGTACAGAACGCATAATACTTCTTTTATTATATCAATAATGCTAAAAATTTAATGTCGAAAAAATTGGATAATGATGGGGGAAAAATATATCTATATCAAGCTGCCCAAATTGAACGTAAAATTTTGGTGATCAGCATTACTAAAATCAAAAGAGTTGGGTTTATATCTAAATTAAAGCTTATCAAAGAACAGCTTGCTTCTCTACGTATTATTTACAAAATTAGAGCATTGCGAGTAAAGTTTAATAATAATATCTCCCTTAATAGATGAAGGTGCTTTTCAAAATTGAAAAAAAAGAGATACCTAAGCAAAGTACCAAACTTTTTAGATTATTATTGATGAAAAACAATGATCTTCTATTAAGGCTGCAAAAAAGCCTTGGCCAAGTAAAAACATAGATAATTGGAAATCTGAATGTCCTTGTCTTAGAAAATGAGAAATTGGAAAAAGTTGAACTAATTTTGTTAGATAGAAACCATAATAAACTGGGTTAGTTGTGTAATTGAGATCAGAAGAGGAATTATCGGAAAAAAAGCCTTAGAGAAAATTCTCCAAAAAATTAATTTATGAATTAAATATAAAGATAAAGATTCCGACATAAACCATGAATTTACATCAAAATTAAAAAATTATGAAATGATAAGAATCTTCAGGAGTTTCTGATGGTGAAAGAATAGCCACTGAATATCCCAAAAACACCAAATTTATTGCTAATATTGACGATTTGCAAGACAATTAGTCAAGAAAATAGAAACGCTCAAGTTTCAAAAAATTTAGGGCTGTAAGAAATAAAAACCATGAGCTTATAAATCAAAAATTGATGGTATTTAGTAACTGAAAAGATTAAAAAATATAGTCATATGTATATTATGATTTACAATGTACATCGGCATCCTATACTGTAATTTTAATTCAGGAAAAAAGGTTCAAAATATAAAAGATGAGGCAAATTTCAATCGATATATTTATAATGACAATTATATGTACAATTTATATGATCTTGATTAGGTTAATCAATATGATAGGACTGAGTATATAAAAGTTTCGGGCTAATAATTATCGTCAGATATTTGTGAATTATTCGACAATATTATGAATAAGAATGATATAAGACGTATATATTAATGATTAAAAAATTATCAGATAAACTCATAATATACAACTTCCAGGAGCTAAAAAGTAAGGCAATAGAAGGATATGTCTTATAAAAATCAATCTTGAAGAATAATATATACAAAGTGCGTATATTAAAGCAGCGTAATGGTCTTTGAGTCCACGAGATTTGATCGTGTGACTAAAAAATAAAATTTATGATCAGATTAAATTAATTAAATCGATAAATATCTGAGAGAAAATCAAAAAAATACGACCCAGAAATATCTTTGGCGCAAATTATCGTAATTTAAATTTGACGAATAATGAAAAAATAAAAATAAAAATAATTAAATAGACCCCAAATTAGATTTCTCAGATAACGAATTTTGGATAATTCGCAATGTTGAATATTAATATCAGAGGGCTAAAAAATTCCGGAAAATAAATTGAACAAAAACTCAATTAATATCACCAGATATTTAGGCAATCCAGGAAGCATTTTTAAACAAAAAAAAATACAGATACTGACTGACTGGGTAAAAATATAATGAGACTAAAACTAAAATTACAAGGTGATATTGATCCACTATGGATGTCAGGAATAAATTTGGGCTGCTAATAAGCCAATATAAATCCTCCAAAACATATATATCTGTTATTATTAATGTTAAATACCTAAACGGAAAGTCATTAGACAAGTATTAGCAAAGTTAAATATACCAAGTGTCTTTTTACGGCAAATAAAGCCAGAAGACGAATTTTTTTGCCAAATAGAAAAATCAAAACCCAAATTTTTAAAAAAATCCTTGAATATTTCAATATGGACTCGCTAAGGGAATAAAAAATTATAATTAGGCTTGGTTTGAATCCTAAACCAGACGAAGTAACCAATTACTTAGACTATAAATTAAAAAACGGAAAATTTTCCGCATGATCAACAAATTATTCTACGCCAGATTTAGCAGCAGACAAAAATGTTTCACAAAAATAAAAAAATATACATATATGATCATATTACGATTATTTTTTATTGGAGTTTAGATTTACTTAAAATTCCGACAAAAAAACAAAAAGATTTCGAAACTAATTCTATTGGCTGACATGAATAATTAAAATTAACCGATCTAGATGGGCTTTCAGAAGGTCTTATTGATAATATATGGTCAGAATCATAGTGAATTATATAACTACAGCTGTTATCGAGATATGATCAAAACACCTATACAAAAAAAGCTATTTCTAACATCAAAAATCGTAGGAATAAATTCAGAGATTATCAGATTCAAAAAATCGATAAAATAGATTATGTTTTTTTAAAACATTATTTTGTTAATGCAATAAAAGCTGATGGCAAAATTTATTATTATAAAAAAATAATATTTATATACTGTCAAATAATACTAATAACTCCGGAAACTACAGTAGAACCGTCAAATCGTACACTGGGAAAACACTCAGGAACATCTCTGATCGCCCAGTATTGATTAAAATAAAAATATGAAAACGAAAAAAAACAAAAAGCATGAGATTTGGAATAATAATTTCGGCGAATAAACAAATGTTACAACTATAAATAGTTGCAGTGCTGATAAGTGGGAACCACTGATATACACTGACTTTGAATACTTATCATAGTGCGTCTAAAATATCAGATGGACTGATATTACCATGAAGCTATCTGATACGTCAAATAACAATGCTCCTAGATTTGACGTAATATCTAATGATGTATAAAACTGGAGGTCATAGAAAAAATTCCAAAGTCGAAAATAGATAAAATTATTTTCAAAAGTATCAATTTGATGTAAGATTTGGGGGAAATCCCAAAAAAAATGGATTCTATTGTTGTGGTCCTGGTCCCCAAAAATAGAGATATGTGTGAATCCGATAAATATCGGGTAATTTCACTTATTTCAACTCTTTTAAAGTTAATACCCAAAATAATAGCTCCAAATTTCCACAAATATATAAAAATACGAAATATTAGTAAAATATAAAGCTGAATTTCGAAATTTAGAAGAATGCGCTGCTCAAGAGATCACACTTTACCAAATTTAACTTCGAAAAAAAATAATAAATAAAATACCTAAATATGCTATATCGACTATAGCAAAGCCTATGAACGAGTGCGCTACATCGCATTTCTGTAAAAACAAAAGTGATTGAGATCAAAGGGGAGTTTATCATTTCTATTTGAGGTCTATATAGATCATCGATAATTGAATTTAAAATTGGAGATTATTTAACCGAAATCATGACTGCCTATGTGGATTGCGATAAGAGTGACCAGTCTCGCCTAAATTTTTTGATTTCTATATTAACGACCTTTTCAAAGGTACCCAAGTTGTGTATGCCTTCGGTATCACATATAGGATAACAGAACTGATCTTTGCCAATGACGCCGTGCTATTTTCTGAAACAGTTACCGATATTCAATTGGTTTTAAATAAAATTACTGGTTATTAAACACATGGGGGATAGCTGTAAAAAAACACAAGTGCGTTTTAACGAATGTAGCCGGTCCCCGATCTTCTGGTCTGATATTAAAAGGTTGAAAAATCGCAAATTATGGTCAATATACATATTTGGGGTATATAATGAAAATTAAATTTTAAATTTCGGAGAAAAAAAAGAAAAAAAACTGAGGACATCCATTGCTCTCTAAGGAGCACATAGATTTTTGGATATTAGTAACATATCTACTAGACCAATTAAAAAATACAAAAATTTGGTTCTAATACCTATTGACTGTTGTGGAGGCAAGTCCCTTGGAATGAGAAAATCCAGAGTCAAGCCGATACAAACATAATACAACAAAGCCATCATAATTTTTGCCAATGAATGCAGGTGATCAACCAGGGAAGGAGTTAGAGCCAATATTGGGGTACACATATTGTTCATATAAAATATTAATACCTGTGAGCGTGCATATCACAAGATTCCAAGATTATAAGCTTGGTTTAAAGACCTCTCTAAGCCAACCATTAAGATCAGAATGGTCATCTGGTTAACATTAATGCAAGAATGATTTGAAATTTATGAGACCAAAATTTTAACAAGTGAAAAAACTATGGCCATATTCGACAGGAAAAATAAAAAAATAATTTTAAAATTCACCAGTGATCATATCATCCAAAATTATGTGGAAAAATAAGCTGATTGGATCTTCAGATGTATTTGAACACAATAATGGGCTCCATATGTTTTTAAAAATGTGGATGGGGATTTTCCGAACAGTTCAGAGGCTATAAAATATGATATTTATTAAAAAAATGTCTTTTGAGCATATTGAATGAGCTTGAAACCATCTAAAACAAATTAAAAAATTGATATCGATGGGATATACAGATAAATGGGGAAACATAGAGGATCATACCTGAAATAATCCTCGCTGAAATAAAAAATCATCTTTCAATTTTCAATGAATTCTTATTGGAAGTAGTTATAAAACTTCGTGGGTATGAAGGAAGAGGTGGTCTATAAATAATTTTATCAGGTTAAAAGCTGAAACAGCTAATTCTAAATTTGTGGTTGAATTAATCAAATTTCTGAATAATTTCAGCTTGCTAGAACCGATAGATTTCATATTTGAGCTAGCCGCTAGCCTCTATGTACCAATTCCCTCAAATTGCGGGCCTTTAGAGCGCCAGGAAGGGGGTTTATAAATATTTTTTCAAAAATCTCTTTTTTTAAAATTTTTCAAAACAGTTTTTTAAATTTTTTACAAAATTTAAATCAAATTTTAATTAAAAAAAACTTATGAATTGTTGAATAATAATTACTAATTTTTTTAAAAAAACCACAAATACTGCTTCTGAAAAATTAAAATCAGTAAGATCAGTATAATTCAGAAATTAGTGAGTTTAATGAGTTTTATTGTCACTGCATCGTTTCTAATGTTGAATATAGAGGGGGGGGGGATTCAAAAAAAAAGAACAAAACAAAATTTTTAGAAAATAATAAGCTTTGGATCGTGCTTCTGAATTTTTTTATATCTAATTATTCATACTCTCTCAAAGATCTTAGATGCACTAAAAAATAATATATTATAGATACAGACAGGTAACTTTAAAGTTATTCAAAATCAAAATAATTTCTTTGAGCCCAGATGTATGATTTGATATATATTCAAATCGATATTCAGATATTGATACATATGGATATTAAGATAATCTTGCATCTTTTTTAAATAAATTTTTCTGCTATGCTGTTTTCAATAGAAAGTTTTAATTTATAATTTTATGCAAATTTTATTCAACCTTTTTATTATTAAAAAAGGAATTAATTCATTTTTTTAGATATCTCTGGATGTTATTTCTATTTTCAGTTATATAATGGTGTTTAAATATCCGAGGTATAAACTTAAATCATGAGATTTTTTAACACACATCACGGATGGAAGATTCTTATTAGTAATTACTGAATACTTTTTTGTGACTATATTTGGGGGTTTATAATAGCTTAATTATAAATAAATATTATATTTTGGAAATTTTTAATACTGATATTATTTTTGAAACTTTCCATTTCGACAAGATTTTTAATAAAAATATAGTCATCATTTTTTATAATATCAATTTTTTTGATCTTTTTATGGTTTAAAAATAAAAATATAACATAGCCAAATTTAGTTTTATAAACGATATTTTGAACAGTGGTTTTGTATAATTGTATTTAATTCGTTCATTTCGAGAAATTTATAGATCCAAATTTTTATTTAAATGGTTTTTCTATTATTTTCAAATTAAAACATAGAAGCTATCAAAAAAATTTAACATAATTTGAATTTTAAATCTCTTGGAATTTAACTTAGAATCAGAGAAATTGTTTTGGTTTTTATATATACAGAATATAGATTGAATAATTACTTGTTTAAATACATAAAAAGTACTTAATAATATAAAAATTTTCTTTTTTTTAAAACTTAGACTTTGCGAATTTTTTTTTTGACTTAAATATTAGTTTTTTATAATAAAATCACGAATAAATTATTTTTTTTTGACTTAATTTTGAAGTATATTATATATATAGATACTAAATTACTTGTATTAAGAATTTATCTAACATTTTAAAAAAGAATTAAAATAAACTTAAACCCCTTACACTATCAATTTAGCTATTTGAAAAAAACCGCTATTTAGTATGAATTTATGATGTATTTTTGGTCTTGATTCCATAAAAAATTCCATAAAAACTCAATATAAAGATCAAAATACACGTTTAAGAAACACGAATAAAATTTAAATTAGTTATGAAAATATGAAATTGAAAGTAATAAACTCCATTAATATTGATAAGGTATTATTTTATTCCAAGATTGGTGGATAGTTAAAATAAAATAATGTTAGAATTTGATCTAAAGAAAAGAATTTATTTTTTATTTGCATTTTTCAAAAATTACACAAATATTAGAACTTATAACAGAGTAAAATTGTTCTTCACGGATCGTATAAGCAATATATTAGAATTTTTAATATTTAAAAAATATTTCATAGATAAAAAAAACTGTCAAATTTATTTAGCTTAAAATTATTAATTTTGGGAAATATTTATAAATAGAATAAAATTTTATTAAAATTAATTTAAAAAAATCAAAAAATTTCTATAATTTTAAAAAAAATTACAAATCAGATCATTTGTAAAACTTATGCAACTCTATACCAACTCTAAATTATAACAAGCAATGAAATAATCCTTTAAGAATTCAAATAATTTAAATTTTAATATATATTCGGCCATTTTTAATAAGCGTTTATCTTGATTAAAAAATGTAATCTTTATGATGATTTATTTAGGTAAATACATGAATTTATTGCTATTTTATTATGACTGAACTAATAAAAATACTAATTCTAAAATCATTTTTTAAATGGGATAAAATTGCTTGACTTTTTCGCAAAAAAAAAAAATCTATAATTTATATAATGCAAAATTTTGAGCATTTTTCGAGAAGTATTCGAATTATAAGCTGGAAAAATCATAGGAAAATAGATTTTATATTATAAATTATGATTTAAATTTTAAACTCATATTAAATGTAATAATGGAATGATTTATCAAATTAACCCCCCCCCCCTCATCCACATTAAGAGGTTTGTTTTTGTAAATATTTACTAAAAGCTTAAAATAATAATAAAAAATAATAGTAAATATAAGTATTAATTTTTTTTGAACAACTGCAACTTTTCCATTTTTGTTTTGAGAGTTTATATTTTTCTCCATAAATTTTATTTAGGGACTACCTAGACTTTTCTAATGACCCCCGAGATCTTCTGAAAAACTCAAGGAGGAACCGATATTTTTTTTTCTGGTTGTAAAGCTTTGTTTTAAGTTAAATTTTAGAGTTTCAAGCTACATTAATTACATGATATAATTATTTTTACTAATTTCAGACTAAAATAACGAATTATAACTAAATTAATTTATGGCAATATTTTTTTTTTGATAAATATTAAGAGATGTATTTAATTTTTAGGGCTTTTGATATTTGATTTGATGCTATTATTTCATCAGATTTTTAAAGGTTATTATAAGTTAGATTATAAGATTTTTATGATTAGGCTATTATTTTTATGATAAGTTGTTCCAAGTTTTTATATAGAACCTTTTTATTTTTTCAGATGCTTTTACAAATTCTTTATATTTTCATGAATTATAATATGTTTCAAATAATGCTTGTGGAATTGAGTAATATAATTATTTATATTATAATTATGAGTTAAGTATACGATTAACTTCAAATTATTCTTATTTTGTGATTTAAAAGGTGATGCTTTTCTGGACTCAGATCAGGTATTTATCTATCAATATGGAGCTCAAATAAATTATAATAGACGATTAGATGAATTTTAATTGATACAGGAATAACCACTTATATTTATGATCAAATATATTTTAATTATGCTTTATTTAATTGTCTTTTTATAGTAGATTTATTTGATCTTTTGCTTGTATTCATCTCTTATCTTGGTAATCACACTAGATTATTTGAATTTAATTGTGTAGGGGAGGGTCAATTTGCTATGTCTTTAAAGGTATTTTTTTTGTGATTTTATTTCCCCCTTTAAATTAATTAGTATGAGTTATGTAATTTTTTGATGTTTTCAATGCGACTTTCAACTTAGTTTTCTTCATTATAATGGGTAATACTGGTTCAAATTGAGGACTATAGCTAAATTTTTCTTTCAACAGAGAATTTTCGGAGGATTACTATTCAATATTTTTACAAGAAAAATATAAGAGATTTAGTATATCTGGCCAACCATACTGCTGTTTGTTATATTTTGTGAGGATATTTATCTATATATACCACTAGCAAATCTATTAGTAAAAAGTAAAACCCATTTGAGAAAAAGTGAATCTAAATTGGAAAAACATAAAATTGAATTCTAAAAATGCCAATCAATTGTAAATAAAGAAAAAAATTATTAATATAAATAAATTTTTTTATAAATTAAGTAAATTAGATTTCGAAAAAAGTTTTAATGGTTTCCCAAATAGGTTTATAAAACTGAATTTTTTTGTCTAATTATAAGTTATGTGAGCTGTTACTTAAAAAATAATTAGCATGTAAAATTTTAATCTATCAAATACCAATTATAAAACTTTTGTGCAAAAAAATAAAAAAAGTTGCAATTTCAATTTATTTAATCAGTTTTATCACCAGATATTTTTTTAAAAAATAGGCCTTAGATAAATGGCTAAGAAAATTTCATTTTTACAGTTTTTATGAGTCGTTGGCTTATCAAAATCTATTTTTTATTGCACAGATTTTTAACGCAAATTGTTCAATTGAATAAGAAATTAGTAACCCATTTTTTTTTCTATCAAATAAAAACAAGTTTCGCATTCTTAATTCTATAAATTCGTGGTTAAAAAACCATTCTTTAAACACCAAATTATCGCAATAAAATTTAGCCTATAATTTTCATTAAAAAATGAAAATAAATCAAATAAACATCGATCAGAGGATAATAAATTAAGGAATAAATTTAAAAGATACCCCCAAAAGGTCAGTTTTATTGAATAAGAAGGTTCAAAAATGTTAATTATTTCTCTAGTATTCTAAACCAAAATAAAATTCCATTCTCAAATCCTATAATTAGATATAATAAATAGAGATTTATTCAAAACCGAGAAGTGAAAACCGAATTTGATTGAAAAAATTTACATAATGCCACTCAGATTTTATTATAGTTCAAAATTTGAGTGAAGACGTATTTATGCTTAAAAATAATAATCTAAAATTTTATTGATAAAGTTTGATTTGCCGTTTTTATAAAAAAAAATGTTTAGGAGCTTAAATTTAAAAGCTTATACAGTTTAAAACCCCTTTTATGAGTATATATAGGAGAATTTATTGTCTAATAAGGAGAATGTAGACAGTATTTAACTAAGTAAATGCAATAATATAGCTCAAGATAAATTTTTTATTTAAAAAAATAGAAGCATTTTAAACCCTTTTATCGGAAAATCAGGTTTAGATCAAAAAAATGACAAGAGGCTGCGTCCAAACTAATTAATACCAAAAGATATACGTTCAAATGATCACTGGGCTTTCCTCATTAGATTTATTGATCTTTGAAACTAAAAGTGGAAGTTACAGACCAACAGACTGTAATTCAAAAATGATAGTGCTAAAATAAGAATCCTTAAAATTTTGAGTATTACAATCTATCATTTTTATAATTTTTTATTTCTTTGCTTGACATGGGAGAATATTTTAAAATATTTTAATATTAAAATTTTAAGATGCGCATTTTTTTTATAGGTGAAACTATGCCGCTTTTATTGTATGAAAGTCTCAGTACGCTTGAGTACTGCTTTAGTCACTTTATAGTTTATTAGTATAATATAGTTAGCTTTATCGCTTTAGAATATAATTATCTTTATAAAGTTTGTTTTTAGTTTTAAAAGTCTTAGTTCTGGTTATTTTTATTAGTTATTATTTAAAGCTAACTATTGGACTGGGATCATTAACCGCTAATCAGATTTAATATTTTGTTTATTTTAGTTTCTTTTAGTGAAGTTTCATAACCCTTCTCTACTGAAGCCCTTGCACTGGCGATGACTTAGATCTATAGGTCAACTTGGCGGGAGAACCAGTTATGAAAGATCTTTTATCTTCTATTCTGAGACTAGTTTTAAGTTACGGCCCCAACCCCTCGGTAAGGTTTGCACCTATTATTCCTACCTCGAGGGCTGTACAAAAACTTAGTATTTTCAGAATAGGGAGCAACCGGCGAAGTTTAATAGGGGGAGTAAAGGAGTAGTAATTTCTTTAAGGTCTCTACTGGGTGAGATAGATGATTGCTCTAGCAATAGTGAGCTTAGCGTTACTTCATCTTTTGGCACATAGCAACAGTTTCGAATCAAGGATTTACACCTTTCTAACTTTTATAGAGAATAATCTTTCGACAATATATGAAGGTGTTGAGCTTTTGTATTTGTACACCAATTTTCCAATTATTAACCCACTAAAAAAATCTTGGAGCTTGATCAAAGCTGAACTTTAATAAGAAGGGTCAAAAAGGTTATTATTATTAGCAACGGGGATCCAAAAGGGTAATGGACATAAGAAGAATGGGATAAAGAGAAATAGAGAAGACAACCAATGAATAATTTAGAGTTTATAAGCCGGGAATGAGTCGAAAATTTATTAATCATATCCTATAATTTTTTTTATATGCCATATTACTCGTTTATATGAAATTTTGTGCTTGAGATTGGGGTTTTTTTAATTTATTGGTTCCTTTCCCAAATAAGTTTTGCGCTTTTTAAATCAAATTTGCTATTTTTTAAATTACTTTTATATTTGTAAATTAGTTTTTTACATTATTTTATATTGATTGTAGTTTTTTGGATTTAATTTTACTTTTTTCCAAATTATTTTCATTTTTTTCTCTAAGGATTTAATTTTTTTGCAATTCGATTTGAAAAAGGCGTAGATATAAATTTTTATCTTTAAGTTCTGAATGCCAGTATATTTCTGGATATTAAGCATTAGATATTTTTTTTTTCTATTTTTAGAAGTCCTACAGTTAGTCTCGAAAACTTAGATTTTAATAGGACTCCCTTATACTTTTTTGTTTCTTGAGATAGGCCTTGGCTAATAAATGTTAGATTAATAATTTTCTTGGCTGATTCTTTCGTATTTTAAAAAATTTTCAGTTTGATAAACCTCAACATTTAGTTGAATAGTTATAAATAACTATCATAACTATGTAAACTTTCCGTGATGATATATATAGTTATTATATTCATTTTTACAGATCTCAGCATTTTTATCTGGTACCCAAGATTTAATAATAAATATTTTTTATGTCGCTGAGTTTTGGTTATTTCATTAGTTTTGTATTTTGAGCGTGATTTTTTATTTTATTTTAATCATTTCTATAAGCCAAAGCTTACATTTCATAAGACTGGGAGTTTTTAAACTTCCTAAATTTCTCTCAATTTAGCTGTAATATCTAGTGTTTATAACTATGGAAATAAAGTTTGGTGAGACATTGTTTTTCTAAAATATAATAATTCTACTAAAGACATAATTTTTCTAGTATTTAGTAACCTTTTTCGGACTTTTCTTTTAAATTTTGAGTATGTTTTTTGAATCTTATTATATTTAATCCTGGATTTTTCGATTCAGCTGATCGATTTTAATTGTAATAAAGTTTATAAAATGTATTTTTGATGTTTATTTATTATAAAAGTGGTTTTTTCGTGATAATCAGGTATTTATGAAAGATCACCCAGTTTTCCATGGTTGAGCCTAATATAAAGCGACGTTGGAATCGTATTGATTTGATAGAAGGGACTATCTAGAATTTCTAAGGCTAAGGAAAATTTGATTTTTTTTTGGAATACTCAATTTTTCGTGTTCTGTTATTAAGATGCATATTTTATCTCTCCTTTTAATCAAAATCACGCACCTTTGAATAAAAAAATATATAAGAAACTTCATTTACATTAATATAGACAATATTTCAGCTGTTTTTAGCATCCTTAAGAGATAACAGGATGAATGAAACAACTAATCGCTGTTTCCTTGTGATATTATTGCATATATCGTGAAGCCATAAGCATATTTCTACAAATTAAAAGATCTGCTCAATTCGGATATTCAAGAGCGTAATATGATGTTTTTTGGTTGATCCTGGTACTAAATGAACCTTCTTTCTTATAATACATTAGAAGGTTGTTTTTATTTTCAACAAGTTCGACATAAGTGTAGCTATCTATGCATATTCGAATGTAATTTTTTAGTGGTTTGAAAAGATCAGGAAAATCAGAATATCTTCCAGAAATTTTGGATTAAACCGATTTTTGACTTTTTTTACCTTACCCGCATAGGATTTTATGCCTTTTTTTAGATATAATGTGTCCTAAAAAGTTATCTTGTCTACTCAGAATTTAAAAATTTCGAATTTGTATTAATTTTTTCTGGATTCATATTGGATCACCAATTATACATGAGAGTTCTGTGAGGTCAGATTTTGGAATAAAGTAGTTCATTTGGATATTATGTATATTAGTTTATAAGTACCTTTTTGAGTCCTATATTGTTAAAATGCTGAAATTTAGTTGAGGCTTTTTTCAGTCCAAATAGTATAAAATTTATTCTTAATGACAGTATATGCTTCTGGATGACATTTTAAACCCATAGCCGTCTTTGATTATGGAATATATTTTAGGAATTTCATAAATATACCTTGGTAAAAAAAATTTCTTTACCCAGTTCATCAAATATTTCTTCGATACTAGTAAAGGGGGTTTCAATTATAATTTAGATTTCATTTTATTTAAGATAATCTATGGCTAGAGTAAACTGTAATTTTCCACCTGATTGAAAAAAAATTCAGGCTTTTGCTGGTGACAAAGATTGATTAATGAATCCTTATACAAAATCTTTGTCTATTTATTTTTGCAGTTCTTTCTGCTCGACCAAATGTAGAGTATTATGGTTCCAGTGGTAAGGAATTTACCGTATTTATTTGATTATGCGGTAATACTTTATATGAAATAAATTATTTTGGCTTAATACTTTTTTTATAATGATCTGCAATCTTTATGCTCTTTATTCAGTGTTTTGATTTTTCTGATATGACTAATATCACTTTTTAAAACTTGATTTATTAACTCCGTAGTTTTATTTTTCCAATAAATGCACAATTTAAAATTCGAATTCAGATATATTGGACATTATTAATTGATAGTTGGATTCGGATTCCTGTATCACTTTCATCGCTTATTTATTATTTTTCACCTGATATTTAAATTTTCTCGAAAAACTAATCAAGAATTGAAAAATATGAAACCCCGAATTTAGTAGAGGGAAATTTTTTTTATAATTTAAATAGGATCTAGATTTTATATTCATGTTCTTCCTATCTTTTTTTGCATAATATTTTTATGACCGCGAAAGACCTATTATTATGTCCGCATGTACCGCAGATGTTGTATATAATAATGCTTTTTTATCATTAAAAATTGTTTTAATAGTTGCTTATTGTGATATAAATTTATATAATTTGATTTAAAAGGGTTTTAATCGTTGGTTTCAGCTATAATATATATTTTAATTTATATTTTTTAAGATCAATTTGCTTTAAATACTCAAAATTAATAAAGTTTTATAGAACTCGATAATGAATCGAAAAATCGTTGATTTACGAGTCTTAAGGTTTAAATACCACATAATTAGATGATTTATTAGGGATTACAAGATTTTAATTCAATCAAAGTATTTTTTTATTCAACAATAAAAGGAAGAAAATAAATATAGGAAATTATTTTCATTTTCTTTGGAATGTGCGTGTCCATACGTAACCCCTAAAATTTTAAGTTTTAAATATAATTCCGAATTCAAGAGATTAAATAAAAGCATTCCAAAAGAATCCTCGACATTTTGAGCTGTCAATAATTGCGCAGAGCGGATAAAAAAATACACGTTAAAATAATATAAAACGTAATATGCAATATTTTGTAACACTAATCTTGCTTTGTATGAAAAACTTCTTGAAAGAGAAAATTTATCGATGAGGATTTTTAAATTTTATAAATTTTAAACTATTATTCATGTAATTTTATTATATGTTTTATCTGTTTAATGTTTTTTAAGCTATCAATGTAACTCTTTTTAATTCCAATTTTGCTAAAAAATCACTTTTTTATTTATAAGAAATTGATTTTAAAGATAAGAAAAAGTTACAAAAACCAATTTAAATTATTTGAAAATTTTTTCTAACTTCTCTATGACGTTCTAACAGCTTCAAACCTCGATGGATTTGGCTCAAAGACCAAAAAATCAGTTGATCATAAAAATACATAACATCTCTATTTCAATATAACTATATATACCTATTTTTAGCTTGGATGAACTATTTTCGATCATTTTTCTATATTAAAATCAATTATTAATTAATCGCTTATATATAAAAAATAAAAAATAAAAAATATAATTCTATAGAATTCTAATTTTTATACGAAATTTTTTTTACTATTATCGGATAAAAATAAATAATTGGAAATATCCACTGTTTAAGGGTATATTATAAAATATAATATTCATAAATAGTCATCATTATGTAATTTTATATTATGGCTATAATAAAATTGAAAAATTCTCACATGAAAATTTAAAATTTTTTCTTTGAGAAGAATTTAAACATTATTGGTTTCCTGATAATTTTTTTTGTAGAAATTTTCCACATAAACGACTAATTTTTGAGTTTTATTATTAAATGATTATAATTATAATCATAATAAAAATTGTTATAAGACTTTGTTTATTAAACTAACATTTTATAATGTTTTACTAAGATTGCATAAATTTACATATTTGAAATTTTTTTAAAAGATTTTATACTAGAATCATTAATGAAAATTATAATGGTTATTTTATTTCAAACCAATGAAAGATAGAAATTCCTTCAAAAAAAAGAGACAAAATGTTAGTAGTTTAAGGAAAAGTAATCTGAGAGAACAATATAATGCATTGTTTTAATGATATACTATTATTTATTTTGAGAATATTTTCATTTTTACTAAAATCGAATCCAAAATTTTTGATATTCTTTAAAATAAATAAATATTTTATATGAAAAAATTGGGATATTATTATCATTTAATTTACCCAAATTTTATAAAAAAATCATTTCAATTATAATTGCATAAATTAGATTAAGCATAAATTTATATTTTTTTAAAATTCTTCTAAATAAATAAAAAATAACAGATGAATAATTTTATTTCAATCACTAATCCACGTTTTACAAAACTTAAACAAGTTAGAATAGGTTTTGTTAAAGACGAATGAAGATTAAGTAAAAAAATTTAGTTTTTGTATTTAAATTGAAAGACCAACTGTTAATATTATATATATATATAAATTCATGTCATATTAAATGATTTTTTTAAGACAAATGAAAATTGAATCAATGCATATAAAAAAATTCTTTAAATTATATAACCAAACATTGAACCAATCGCTCAAGGATTTTTATTTATTTTAAATATATATATTCATGTTTAGTAGTAAAAATTTATAATTTTTATCAGATAAATTTTTTTTAGAAGTATATAAGAAAAATAAGGACTTAGTCAAATAAAATATTCTGAATAAAATGAAAATAATAATTATAATTACAAATTACTAGAATGATTTTTAAGAAAAATTGTTAAGATGAAGCTGGATTTAAAAAAAGATAAATACGTATATATAATTGGCTCTTTGAAAAAAAAAAAGAACCGCTCGAAATTAATGAAAATATTTTATTTTATAATTAAACTTCTTTAAAATTTGATCTTTTTTGTACTTGAATCTTTTTATGGTTAAAATAAATAAAAAAGTGTTGAGAAATTTGAATAATTTTTCAAAAAACCATTATTATTTGTGGAAAATTAAAGGTTTATTACAACAATTATGAATGTTTTAGTTTTTTATATATAAATATCTATATAGCTATTAAAATAGCCGATATTTTGAATTTTTCGAACATTTATATTGTCTTTGACATGAATGGAAGGCTTATATATTATTATTACTATTATATCCTAAATTAAAAAAATGAATTCAAGCTAATGAAATAGTAAATAGATGTAATAGATATAAAGAAAAAGAGTATAATAAAAACAAATTTATGTATTCTTTAAATTTTTTAGGGACAGCGTGTTATAATATTAATATAAGGTGTAAAAGTTATATTAAAAAAGGTAAAAAAATTGAAAATTTTGAAATAATTTTGACTCTCAAATTTCTCCTGCAGCTATTGCAGCTCCTCATCTCTAGTATATTCTATCAAGAGGCTGGCGAATCACTTAAACTCTGAAAATCAAGCTTTCTAAGAGAGCATATGTTAATTTGGGGTACGATTTTTTATCGAAAATTATATGATATAAGTTTCAGCTTGAATCCAAATAAAATTATTACTAAAATATCCATCTAATAGCTTTCTGATTTTCAACAATAAATTTTTTGGGTAATTTACATTATATTTTTTAATTTAGACCGGATCGGAGCAGTTATGAATCGAATTATGGGCTTATTCTGCTCCCTAAAGCAACATTAATAAATTTAATAGATAATTTTAGTCACACCAACTTTGCTTGAGGATTTATTTTAAAACTTTTCGTCTTAAACTTCATACTTTTAAGGTCTCTTTTTTTTTCAAATGACCCCATTAACATTTCCCTGATATCATAGAAGCCAAGCTTTCGGTCTGGGCACAGTACATAAAGATTTATCAAGTATTTTCTTTCACTAATCTTTCGATCCAGAGTACACTGGTGGTCTTTTTATCCATTATTTTTTTGACCTGAGAATATATAAATGGCTTTTTTTTTTAAAGATTTTAAAAAAATGAATTTTTTATTTGGCATACACTATCCGTCACCAAATAGATTATTATTAAATATATTGTCGGTTTTATGAGTTATAAACCCGAATCTTTAAACTTGGCTACTCGTGATATGCATCATTTCTAACAGTGTATGTTTTTAAGAGGATAAATTTTATCACCAGATCGACTTTAAATAGTCCCATAGATGCAGATTTGCATAATTGGCGACAAGAAAAAAGGCGTTTTTGATTTTTATTCGAATTAGTTTGACTCTGACTTTATTTATACAAAAGGAAAAAACATCATATTAGTAAAAAGGATTAGGAACATAATTTTAGGTGTTATTTTTAAGTAAATTGGTATGCCAAACCCTATAAAGAAGAAAAAACCATATATTTCCTTCCTGGAATATATATTTTTAATTTCATTGTCACGCCACATTTATTTACAATATGCTATGAATATGTGTACTGTCCCGTATTCGTGATTCTTTGAAATTTAAATAACGGATCGAATGATCAGTGACAAGCAAAATTCATTAAAACGCACTTGTATCCATTCACTGTCAATTCGCATATGCTCTACCAAAAAATAGATTTATTTATAGCCAATTAAGTTTCAGTATCAGATTAGACTAATAACAAATCTTCATCGATTAAGTTAAGTCTTGATATCATAGGTAATTAAAAGAGTAAATAAATCATTGATTACTTCGATAAGATAGTTGTTATAAAAACCAATGGTTACGGATGATGTAGAGCAGTATTGAGATAGAACACACAGGTGACAGCAGATTTGAAAAAATCGTCTTAAATTGTATAATATATTTTTAGGCATTTATACTGATATGGCTAATGTTGGATAACTTCCCCTCTTTCCCCAATGACTTGCATTTAAATAGTTTTGTTGTGTGGGGAACTCTTAAATTGGCTTTATTATAAAATTTAATAAAATTTTTTTTAATTGTTCATTAAATTATATCCGTAATATATTTTTATGCATAAAAGTTGCTTGGTTAGCCCAATTTATAAAATTTTGGAGTTCTGATTGAATATTTACCAGAATTTTATTATTATTAATATATGACAATTACATAGGGATTATTTTGAATAATAGCATGGATATAGCCAAAATTAGTGAAATTCTCAGAAAATTAACTGTATCCTTCATAATTT
>LSSL01005262.1:0-40021 GCA_001953115.1 Smittium mucronatum
ATTCAAAATATGCGGCAGATTGTTTAAATGAGTTAATTAGAAAAGAATTTTGCTGTAAATTCAAAAAGATTCATATTTGGCCAGATTCTGGTCCACATTTCATATCTTTCGAGTTTTTATTCTCAGTCACACAAAACTTAGGTTATGAATTCGAGAAAGATTTCACTTTGAATTATTTTGTTGAATATCATGGTAAAAGCATAGTAGATGGGCACTTCGGTAATTTTTATAATATATGCATTTGATTTAACATTTTTCAAAATAATTAATTATCTGATTGATAGGATTGCTTTCAAGATGGCTTGAAAAAATTGTGTGTGTTAGATATGTTAAAAGCATAGAATATCTATTATCTAGTTTCCGAGAATGCTCCAAAATGAATTTTAATGGCAATAAACCAGTATCTAAAATATATTTTTACATATACTATAGATCTGCGCCTGGTATATATTATAGCAGAATTTTGATTGAAAATTTTAAGTCTTTCACTTCGTTTACAATGGTTTAGACTAAATTTCTGGCATCACCAATTAGCACATCCAAATTAGATGATTATAAAGAGATAGATTATGAAATATAATACATTAAAGATAAGAGAATAACAAAATATTTGG
Organism: Smittium mucronatum; assembly: GCA_001953115.1. NCBI lineage: Eukaryota > Fungi > Kickxellomycota > Harpellomycetes > Harpellales > Legeriomycetaceae > Smittium > Smittium mucronatum. The sequence goes on from LSSL01005262.1 coordinate 615, forward strand.
TCGATCAAAAGGATGAAAATGATTGCGATATGGAGCTTGTTATGGGTAAAAATTCACAATCCACACAAAGAAAAAGAATTGAGCTTTAGAATGGATTATCTTTTTGCACAGGAGATAATCAAATCCAGTAAAAAAAAAAAGAAATGTGGTGAAAAAAATTAAGATTTTTATGTTTTATTTTATAAATTTTTAACCAATTTGGTTTTCATAATATTATTAAGAATGTTGATTTATCATTGCGCTTTGGACTGTAGCAGAATCTTGATATGGATATCACAGCTTCTTAAAAAGTCGGATTTTCGGACATTTAATATAATCACAATAGTTACAACTTTTTTATTTCCATCCATTCATCAAATTTTGAAGAGATATTTTATTCAATAATCCATAAATTTCAAAAAAAATTAAGGTATAATTTTGGCAAAAATATAGATATAGGAGTAGATACATAATGGCTTTGGGGCCGTACTACTTCTCCCACACATTTCAGCCATCTTCATCCATATTTTTAAATTTTATTATAAGAATTTTAAGACTGTGATTTTTTTATTTTAAACGTAATCTAAGGGTGTTTTGGGTAAAAAAAATAAAAAATGTATTGGTAAAGGTATTTTATATTGATAGTTTGATTAGCAGTAATATTAAAAATTATTTTGATAGCATATTTTGAGCTCGAACTAACCATTGATCGCAAGATTTAATTCTCATTTTTTAAATTTATATATTTTAGATTATAAAATACTTAATTTTGTTTTGTATAGTTAGGTGGAACAGATAAAAGAATCTTTTCAAGAAGCTAATTAACACTAACTAGAAGGAAGAGCAGATTTTATAAAAATTTACAAAATATCATGTTAAACTTGTTAGTAAACTCTTATTTACTAGAAACTTGAAAAAAAATGACTATGAAGGTTTAAAAAAAAAAAAAATTTGACCAAAAGTAATATAATAACTAGAAAAACTGAATATTGAGTAGTTTTTTTTTTAATATCCCCTTTAACATGTACAATACCGGGTCGTATAATATAGACTTAAAGAAAAAAATTTATTTAAGGATCAGTAAATTTAAATAAAGAGTTAAAAAGAATAAATAAATAAATAAGAAAACAAGAAAAAAAATTGAGGGATGAAAAAGCAGATTAAGTATTGACGACTTTGAGAATTGCGAAATCGGATTTAGTATTGGGGACTTTGAGGATTGAGAATTCAGATTGAGGATTGCGAATTCGGATTGAGGATTGAGAGCTTTGAGGTTTGATGAATCAGATTTAGGTTTGGTGAGCTTGAGGATTGCGAAATAGGATTGATATTTTGGGTCTTTGAGGATTGCAAAAGCGGATTGAGGATTGGGGGCTTTGAGAATTGGAGATGTGGATCTAGGATTGAGGGCTTTGAAGATTGAGAAAGCGGATCGAGTATTGGGGACTTTGAGGATTATGAAAGGGTATTGGGGATTGAGAAAGCGGATCGCGGATTGAGAATTGTGAATCCGGATAGATAATAAGGGAACTCTAGTTTTGATGTATATAAATTAATTAATTATGAGTGAGGGCTTCTATGTTGTTGATTTATATCAAATTGCATTAAATTATACCTATTATATTGAGATAATAAGTTAGTAGTAAGGCCATTCATGATCAAAATGCTTATTCAAAATTGTATTCCTTATTATTTCATGAATTATTTAAGGTATATATTGTCACTATCTTAATTTTGATTTTTAATAATCTAATTACTATTCCCTGTAAAATTTTTCTAATTTTAACCGGATTTTTACCAAAAATTACACTATAATTCTACTGGTTATTTAAACATTCTAATACCCATTAATTAACTAATTATAAATTCATATAAAATATATTTCAGCCATTAATAATATCATTTTACATTTTAATGATTTTAACAGATATGTTATTTGTGCAAAAGGTTTCGAATGATTTTGAAACTAACATTGACTTGCTAATTAAATTATCAAAAACATAAGGTTTAAAATTATTTGGGCACATTTTATTCACCATCTTTATAGCGACTTACCCGAGTATCCTAAGGAAACTCTTTTCGAAAATGCGCCCTTTAAGAATTTTTAACTTTGTTTAGCTTAATATTAAAAAAATATATGCATGCATATAACTTGGATATCGTTTTCTGCAACATTTTTATATTTATTTGTTTACAAAAAAACACTCGTATTATTGGACATGTAAAATTCATATTTTTAAAAACAATAGTTTTTTTGTTGGATCAAAATACACATATATTTCATGTTTTGGAAACATTATTAAAATATCTTAATTTATAAATTTAATAAACCAGTAAAAAATAAATATCAATTTATCCTGTAATATTACACAGAAAAAAGCGTCTGGCGTGCAAAAAAATCTCCCATATTTATATATATATTGTATACAAATGAGATCATCATGTGGTTTCGATCTTTATTTAGTGTTTTTGATCCAATTTTGGTGATTTTGATCTATAAGTGGTTTTGAATCGCTTTTAATAGGGTTAAATTTTTAATAATTTTTTTAATCTGGCTTATAATTTTTTTTGCTAACCTTGATTAATCTTTTTCTGGAAAATGAAAACTTTATTACAATTTGAATTTTCTAAAAAAAAACTATAGAAAAAAAACGCACAGAAAATTGATTACATATTCATAATTTACAACCACCACCACCACCACCCCCCCCTTCATACCATAGGAACATAACTAAATCTCATCTTAAAGTTATCCAGTTTTTGGAAAAACAATTGCAATAAAATCGAAAATTTAAAAAACCATAAGGTAAGTTACAATCACACATCTAATTTTAGAATATACTCTTTTTCTAAAAAATATAATTCTCGTGAGCAATTTTTTTTAGAAATTTATAGAAAAGGCAAATTTACAGCATTTTCTACATCAGGACAATAGTTTAATTTAAATAAGCTCTTAATCGAGAAACAAATTAAATAAACTTGAGTATTTTTCTACTGGTTATAAACAAAGGTAAGATTTATTCCCCATATCTATAAGCCATTTTACTTATACAAATCATTTTTTAGTCTTAATTTTATTTTATTTTAAAATGATAAATAGTGCGGTTTTCTAGTGAAAATCCTTTAGAAAATTGGGAAAATGAGAAATATTTACAAATTAAAAAAGTTTATTCGAGAAGAAAATTCGTACAGAAAATAAGTATCAGATTTTTAAAAAAGTATTTAAATCATATGTTTAATAAAGATAAAATGTATTTAAAACATGTTGTTTCAAATAGATCAGTTTTATAATCATTAATTTTTAAGTATAAATAAAAATATAAAAACTATTGTAATTATTATTCATTGCTAATAATGAGTTCGAAGCTATTTCCATAATCACATCGAGATAAATTTCCACAAATATGATCATAGCCTGAATGGAAAATCATTGTACATTTTCCCCCACACTTTCTGCATTTGGAACGATTTTCTTTGCATCCGCTTTTGCAAGAAAATTTGATTCCAACTTTTGATCAATATTCTGAGGCTTTTCTGAATGCCTCGGATATCGATTTTTTTTTCTTCGGCATGAAATATTTCCTGAGTAGAGTCAAATGAATAAAAATGCTTTTTTTGTATCATCCTATCAATAATACCAAATTTGGTTCCAATTTTGGAGCTTTCATTTTTTATTTTTTTGTAAATAATAACACAAGGTAAGTATTTATCATCTATTCTGTTTTGGTACTCCTTAGGTATTTCTATTTTTATAAAATCACCTATATTATAATTTGGAATCTTTTCGTTATTTTTTTTACCATATTATTTGACAAAGATTCCCTATTTTTTTTGTATTTTATGTTATTTTATTTTCTTCTGGCAATTTTATTTATAGATCAATTTCTTCTCCGCATAGAATGAAATTACGTGAAATCAAGTTCTGAAAATTTCTTCAGTTAAATTATCTCGATGATTATTTCTGCTTATGCCAATTTAAATGATTCTTTGTTGTGTTTTCGGGTGTGGCAATATTTTATTGGCTGCTTTCTTCAATTTTATCGGGATTTTTTTGAGTATTAATTGCCTTTATGGGAGCAAAGTTTTCTAAATTTGATAACCAAGTTGGATCAAATAAGAATTATACACACGCTCAGGATTAAAGTAAATATATTACTTTGGATGGGGGAATTTTTAATCCCCTGCTATCTGTTAAATTCATGACATAGGCACAATAAGGTATCACCTTGATAAAAATAATAATTTTAAGCTATAATATAAGGATTTCTTTACATGTAATAGATTAAAAAAGTAGAATATTTCGGTTTTGATTAGATAAATATAATTTGTTACCTACCCAACTCTTTAACACCGGTATCTTCTATCAAATTATTTATCCTTCTTATAAAGTCCCATAAGTCTGCTCAACCATGACATTTGTTTGTGGGTTTTTTTTTAGATATGAAGCTTGGATTATTATCTGTGAGCGCAGTTATAAACTCGACGAAGTAATTTTTTTAAAATTTCTAACCATTATCAATCTTAATTATTCTTGGGACTAACGATAATGTATATATAAATCTTTTTAATTTATTGAGAGCCTCAGGGCCAGAATTTTTTTCCAACGGAGATATCCAATTAAAATGAATAAAGTGGTCTACCGCGTGAAAAATATACCTGGAATAATTTGAAGGGGTGCTTCTCATGTTTATTAAGTCAACATCTATATCACAAAGGGGTTTTCTGAAATTATTGGGATTACGAACTTATTTTCTATTATAAAATTAATCTTCTGACATTCCGGGCATTTTTAACGAAAAAGCGTATAACTTCTTGAATTTGACCATGAAAAACGTTTGATATACTTTTCCATGTTTTATCAGCACCAAGATGACCTAAACGGCAAAATCAATCATTAAATGATTCAAAATAATCGTCTTTAGCCAAAAAATTTATTGATTTATTTCAGGAAAAAGATCATAAAACTGTTCCGTTTTTCATGAAATAGTTTCTTTATAAATTTTTTATTTTATTCTTTGGCAAACTTGATTCATTCCCCATTAAAGCATTAGTGTAATTGATGTTTTTTGATCTTGGAAAAAAACGAGTATTGGAATCGATATCATTATTGGAGTAAAAAGCTGATTGAAAACTTAGTGACGTCTTTAGGTAAAATTTTATAACAAAATTAAAATCAGGTTTATTTATCCTTACATCTTAATGATTAAAAAACGGATCTACTTGAAACAACATGTTTTAAATACATTTTATCTTTATTAAACATATGATTTAAATACTTTTTTAAAAATCTGATACTTATTTTCTGTACGAATTTTCTTCTCGAATAAACTTTTTTAATTTGTAAATATTTCTCATTTTCCCAATTTTCTAAAGGATTTTCACTAGAAAACCGCACTATTTATCATTTTAAAATAAAATAAAATTAAGACTAAAAAATGATTTGTATAAGTAAAATGGCTTATAGATATGGGGAATAAATCTTACCTTTGTTTATAACCAGTAGAAAAATACTCAAGTTTATTTAATTTGTTTCTCGATTAAGAGCTTATTTAAATTAAACTATTGTCCTGATGTAGAAAATGCTGTAAATTTGCCTTTTCTATAAATTTCTAAAAAAAATTGCTCACGAGAATTATATTTTTTAGAAAAAGAGTATATTCTAAAATTAGATGTGTGATTGTAACTTACCTTATGGTTTTTTAAATTTTCGATTTTATTGCAATTGTTTTTCCAAAAACTGGATAACTTTAAGATGAGATTTAGTTATGTTCCTATGGTATGAAGGGGGGGGTGGTGGTGGTGGTGGTTGTAAATTATGAATATGTAATCAATTTTCTGTGCGTTTTTTTTCTATAGTTTTTTTTTAGAAAATTCAAATTGTAATAAAGTTTTCATTTTCCAGAAAAAGATTAATCAAGGTTAGCAAAAAAAATTATAAGCCAGATTAAAAAAATTATTAAAAATTTAACCCTATTAAAAGCGATTCAAAACCACTTATAGATCAAAATCACCAAAATTGGATCAAAAACACTAAATAAAGATCGAAACCACATGATGATCTCATTTGTATACAATATATATATATATATATATACATAAGGTTTTTTCTTAAAAATTAGGGGGAAAATTTACTTAAGAATTTTATTTAAAAAAAACTCCATTTAGAAATTTTATTTTTAACTAGAGATATTCAAGAGTTAAATAAAAATATATATCAGTTTTTTTATCTATTATTTTTCTTTATTAAGGTTTATTTTAGAATGCAATGGATTTGTTGGATTAACTGAATCAAATCTTAATAGGATTATAGATATCCAAATAAATGAATTATTTATGCAGTATATGTTTAATATTTAAAAAAATTAACGTTCTTATTATTTAAAAGGTTAAAGATATAACTATAGGAAATTTGCTGACCATAAACAAAATTAAGTATCTTATACAAATACAAATTTTACAGTGTAATAAAAAACACATCAATAACTATTAGTAAATAAATATATTTATTAACCGAATATACGATTTTTAAATTTCATACTATATTTATGAGCTTTTCAAATCAATTAGAAAAAAATTTGAAAAACTTAAAAACTTTCATATTTTGCAAAAAAAATTCTATTTGACTAAAAAATGAAAATTAATTGAAAGGAGTTATGTGAGATCTCTGGTTTAGATTCGGGGATATTTATAAGTATTCTGGTAATAAAGGTTGGAATGGTATTAAAAGAATATTCAGAGAAAATTCATATTGTAGGAATAAAAACGAATGTTATTTTTAGATTTATAAAGATCAAATTTAAACTTAAACTTCCAAAATAATACATAAAAATCAAACAAGCATTCAATATCTTGTTTAAAACCAATGCTTTATTGAACGAAAAAAAATATTTATTCCTGATACCTACCGTAAAGACTTAAAAAAACCTTACGATATTCAGGAAAAATTATTTAATTATGGATTTGAATTTCCTGCAAAGAAAAATGAAATTTTTTTGTCGAATTTTAGAAGAAAAAATACTAAATTTTGTGATTTAACAATCTCAGAATTAAAATTTGCTATTGACTGTATAAATTTTAAGAATGGAGAATCATTAATAAGAGGTTATATCTTGGATACAAGTATTATTTTTTCTTTCATATTCTAAAAAGAAATCCATTTCTTGATATTTTAAAATAATTATTAACTTGAGAATAATTAAAACATAGGAATAAATAATAAATATTGATTAAAAATATAGAAATATCTAAATAATCACATCATAAAAAATTATCACCTAGGCTATCCGAAGTTAGTATCAGGGGTCAAAAATTTAAATGGATCATTTTTAATAATAGTTTTAGCTATTTTTAGAGTCAAAAATGCAAATAATAATAATTATTTTTTAAAATAAATGAAAAAATTGCAACATCTTTAGAATTTGATTAAAACTCGAAATATTTCATTTCAGTTTCAGCTCTACAATTTTTTAATGCAGTTAAAGCGCTCAGACCTTGCAGCACAAGAGTAAACTAATGGGCTCATTTTTACAGAAACTTAAAAAAAGATTAACACTCCATGACCAGAATTATTTAGAAATAAATTTATTGATGAAGTTAGGTTGATTCAGTTAATATACAGAAAATAAAAGTTTGATAAGCTGTTTACAATGTTGAAATAAATAGTGGATGGAAATTGCAGATATCTCGGATAATCTAAAGTTTTTTGAAGAAAACTGCATAAAAACCAACTTGGGATAGTTTTAATGAGTTTATCCATTGGGAACAAGTACTAAAAACGGTTTTGAAATTTTTAATCTAGCCATGAAAAGTAGATATCTTGATTTTAAATAATCAAATTTTATTGCTTTTATAACATCTCCCCTTATAGTTTTGGGTGATGTAGAAACCAACAAGATGTAAATTTTTGAAATTAAGCTTATGGTAAAATAAAATACATTAGAGGTGGTGGGCTATATTTCTGATATAATCTTGATCAATCAAAGACAATAGAATTATGTTATCCTCTAACAGAAATTTCTGGTGTTAATTTTGCAATCGAGTATACAAAAAAAGAGCTGAAAAATTATTATACCAGCCATAAAAAATATTCGAAAAATTATAAAGGTATATTTCTTATCAGGGAATCAAAAAAGACCAATGAGTGGTATGAGATAAATTGCAATTTCCTTTGCTTTTTAAAAAACATGAAATTTCAGTATGTTTTTAATGCACTTAAAAAAGAAGACAGACATAAATGTAATAAACATTAGATTTTTGAAGGCTAAGAGTAGTCAAGTACAATCAAAGGGAATGCCAAAGAGCACATCATTAAATAAGGGAAACTATTGATATTAAATCAGGATATTTTATTAAAATTTATTATTTAATCTAACACTTTAAACTTTAATGCTCAAAGTTCTATAAATTTAAATAATTTATAAGTGCTTTATAACAATTTTTTAATCTATTTTATAGATATATTAATGTTTCTTTATTAGTATAATGAAATAAAGATTTTTGTATTAAAGTAAAGGGCATATTTAAGAGTTTCACGTTCGTTAAAATGAGTTGAATAAATCCAGGAAATTATCCTAGTGCATTGAATTAAGTTTTATTTATTCAAGAATTTTTTTCCTTTTTATTTTTTAATGTAATAAATGATTATTTTTTTTATAAAATATATTATACTAAATGGATAATTATTAAAAATAAAAAAAACATGGCTCATATTTTTTGTTTATGGGTCAGCATCTTTAGGGTATTTTCATTTAAGTGATATCTCTGGTCGATTTTTATATTCTTTAACGATTTTATAATCATTTTGGCGTTTTTATAGAGTGATTATTTTTGTTACTATAGGAGGAAGTATGAAGATGGCATATCCGTATTTTTTTGCAATTGATTGTGTTAATGATGAAAAAAATTGAGTTTGATAAAAATGGATAATTTATAATCTTAGTTATTGTATTTAGAAAGAAAAAAATCAACTCAAGACAGAAAGATTATAAGTTTTCATATAACCAATGATAATTTTTATTCGAACTTATAAAAAAAATCTAATTTTCAGCTAGTAAAAGTATTTGTATATGGATAGTTGCTTTTTTGATTAATATTTCTGGATAAAATTTTATTTGTTTGAAGCTACATATTTTTTTTTAGGTTCAGCTAATTTTATAAACACATTTATTTAAAAAAATTTATAATCTGATAAATTTCGTTATTTTTTTCGGAAAAACGAATCTAATCTTATTATGGATTTTAGTTGAATATGGGTTTACTTTAATTTATGGATTTATTTTTTTTGAAGAATATTTTATATAAAAGCCATTCTAAAAAAAAAATAGAAATGTTCTTAAATTAAATTTAAAGATTAAAATGCCTCAAATTCGAAAAAATTGTAAATAAGTTTTTTTAAATCATACAATCAGCGGTGTTATTTTCAGAAAAAAAAAACTTTAAAAAATCCAATATTTACTCTATTTCAATAGATTTTATAAAAATAAAAATCCCAAATAAGCTAACAGGGAGAAGTTTAAATATGTTATTACCAATTTAAAAATTTTATATCAAAGAAATATGTGTGTTTTACATAAATTTTTGCATTAAAAACATATATTCTATTTTATTTTTTTAATGGAAAAGGTATTTATATAAAATTTATGTCGAATTTTTAGAGAATTTTTAACTCATAATCAGTCTTGAAAATAGAAAGTAACATATTCCTCTGAACTTAAGTGTTAATAGCTTTATAAATATGGATTTTGAATAATATATACAGTATGCGAAGTTGCTTTTTGAAGTAAGAGTAGGTAGGAGTTCGAATTTTGCACCGAAGGACAAATTGATTATAATTCTAACGTTTATTAGAAACTATTTAAAATATGAAAAAAAACGGCTAAAAACTTTGTAAAATCAGGATCCTTTATCTGCTCAACAATATTTAATACTTTAAATAAATATCAGAAAAGTTTTTTTGAAAAAAAATCATTGTGCAGTCAAAAAGGATTTTCAATTGTCTCAATAGATCATTTTAAATAAATAGATTTATTTTGATTAATTATAGAATGTACGGTTTTTTTATATAAACGGACCTTATAGATCCCTATCTGACCCAAAAAAAATTTATGGAAAAAATCATAGATATCGCACAAAGAGGGGGGGGGTCGGAGTAATACCTAAAGGTAGATGTGCGTTAATTTTTCTAGCTATTAAAGTGTCAATACGTATGTTCTTTTTCATAAAAATGGAAATCAAATATTTTAATATATTTAAAAAAAATGCAAAAGATTACAGGATTGGAAATTTTGGAAATTTCAACAAATCTTCTATCATGGGGTATAAAGTGTAAGTGGATCTGGACAAAAAATTCAGGGTAGTTAAACCTAGAAAGAAACATCAAATAATCACCCAAAGAAATGATCAAAAGCCCCAAATAACCTCTGTTCCACAAGAAAAATCTCAAAGGATTTTTAAAAATAATGGAGTATCTCAGGCATCAAAATTTTCCAGCGAAAAAAATATTTTTTGAGAATTATTTGGGTAGACTGAAAGGGATAATTAAAATTACCAGAGATAACTATTCAGGATCTTTTGAAAGCCTTGAAATCTTGGCTAAAAATTTTATATCTTTGACAATTTTTCATATATTCAAACTCCACTGAGGGTGAAAGACTTGAATTTTTATGATTTAAATAGAATAAAGAAACAGAAGTATCTAAAAAAGAAACTAGAAAAAACGAGAAGGGCCAAGCATAATAGAAAAATATCAATTAATATTAGATAAATTTTAATGGTTCGGGAATATTTGAGATTTTGGATCTAAAATTTCATTTTTAAACGCTTATGGGAAAAGAAACATATCTTCAGAGTCAGATTTAAGCCTTTCCGAAGGATTTGATTAACTTTTTTTATTTTTTTGCTATTTTTTATCATAATAATTATGTAATTAATTTAGTAACAAGGAAAAATAAAATATTTCAGTGTCCTATTATAAGTTATTGAGATGAACTTTTCATCCAATAAAAATTCTAAAAAAGGGTGATTTCGATTATTTTTAAAGAAAATCTCTTTCTTCCCTAAGCAACTCTTCTATAACTATTAAATATACATTTTTATTTAAGTTAATTATTCGGCCATATTTGTTTAAGTTTCGTGTTCTGAAAACCAACCCATTCGAATAATCGACAAATTTCTTTTTTGAGATATCAAATTTGATATATCAGTTAATCTTTTAAAAAAAAAAACATTCAAATGATTCAAAAATTTTTTTTTTATGAATCAAATTTTAAATTGAGTATTTATCATAAATTTTTTTTTTTTGAAAATATTTTCAGCTGACCAACAGTTCAGAGGAAAAAGTGAGTTCATCCGCAAAAAAAATTAAAAAAAGACTATTTATATTTTTTTGATTCATAAATTTATTTAAATTAAAAATATACCCTTTAAACTATAGGAATCTTTATAGAATTGTGATTCTTAAAACTATTAACATATTAAATACATGCTCAGCACGTATGTATAATAATATAAGAATACAAAACTTTAAGAGAAATATAAAAAATGAAATTAGGCTATTTATATTTCCTATAATACAGAAATTAATCTTCCATAATCTTTTAAAAACACCATAATTAGACTGAACATCTGATAATACAGTTAATTTTTATTTTTAAACACACCGAAATGATTGAAAAGGTTGAAATTTTTCTTTTAAATTAGTGAAAAAAGACAATATTTATTACGAATTTTCATTTTAAAGTTTAAATATAATATTTTTTTGTTTTCATATCAGATGAAAATTCCGTCAGTTTTTTATTTTTAAAATTAGATTATATTTTATAAAACCGCCTTCTGAATAAACTATTTCTATAAATTAATTATTTTTTTACTAGTTTCTTAGAATTTCAAATATTTACAGAGTTTCTATTATGAATTCTTTATTATAGTTATTTAATTCATAAACAGCCTTAGCGGATATATTTTTCAAAATTTCAGCTCTATTATCAAATAAAAAAAAATCTCATGAGTATATCATATATGTCAAAATTTTATGTTTTAAATATTATAAGGTTTTATCTAATTTTGTTTTAATAGTTATTTATAAGTGATAAAATTTCCATTCATTTTAGTCAATCCAAAACTATATAAATCGAATTAAATCCCAGTTAAATGATAGATTGTACAAAAATGATATAAATTGTATTCCATTTAAATAATTTCGAATTTTTTAGTGGAAGGTAAGAAAATGAATTCAATATCCACAATATCTGCAATTTATTATAAATGAAGTGGGTTTAATTTGATTATAAGAGTTTATATACCCCGAAAACCCTAAATTTTATAAAAATGATTCGTATTTATGATCGTTTTTATAATTCTGCAATCATAGTAGAATATTTTCTAAGATTATTTAGATCAATTTTATTTTAGGATTTTTATAATTTTTTTTTTTGGAAAAGTTGGAACGTAAATTTAAGCAATTGGGGATATTCAGTAAAAAAATTTCTCTATGAAATAATAATGACATAGAAATATTCTTCATTAAAATTGGATCTTTGGACTACACAATTTTAACTAAAGAATAATAAATTTTTATCCAATAAAAACTTCATATAATTATTATTAGCACAAAATTTTTTATTTTTAGCGTTAGAAAACGAATTTTTTTTATAAAAATCACTTATATCCCATAATTAATCCAAAAAAACCAAAACTGGAATGAAATTTATAAATCAAAAGATCATAAGATTGGATTAGATAAGGCCAATTAACTTTTAAAAGGGGGATTTTGGATATTATTATATTAATCAGTGTTTCACAAATCGAAAATTACGAAAATAATTTGGAGAATAATGTTTTTAAAATAATATCTGCACTAATGATTATGCTTAAAATACTTCAAAATCTATTTATTGAATCGTGTTGCGTTTAAAAAAGCAAAGTTTTAAACTCTTTTCATCAGATTAATCAATAAAAAAAGGCAACAATTAATAAGTTATGTTTTATAAATGTAGGTAATGAAATTATCATTTTGAGAATAAAAGGAAATAAAAAAAAGAAATTAAGTTACAAGATTTTCAAATTTTAATTGTAAATTCATTTCTAAATACTCAATAAAGTTTTGAAAAAAATCTGTTTTTCGGAAATAACCTACATTTTCTATTTTCTACTGTTATTAAGAAAAAACTATAAAGCATTTTTCCCCTATATACTTCATATCATTATCCCTGAAAAAATCAATTTAGTATCTATAATTTAATTTATTAATTGATTTTTTAAATCCAATTAATTAACATAAGTATCATTTTTTTATTCGATTTTCAAAGTTCAAAAATTATTCAATAAGATAAAAAAAATTATGGAGCGATCCAAAAAAATAAGCACGATTAAGAGAATAATTTCAAAAAAAGAAAAGCATTAAGTAATTTTCTAAATTTTATTCTTTAATTTGGTTGTTTTAATTGGTAAAAATGTAGAAATTTAGTAAATTTGATAATTAAAAATTAGAATTTAAATCAAATAAAAATTCCGGTATAAAAAAATCGTTTTTAAATAGTCAAAAATCCCAAAAAAAATTATAATGAATGTTTGTAGTGTTATAATGAGAGTTATTTTCTTTTTTTCCGATAATTAAATCGCAAAACCTAGAGCAGAACGGTTTAAATGGATTAAGATATAACATACAAAAAGAATAAGTAAAAGCCTTCGTTAATAAATTTTATACATTTTTTAAGCTATTACAGGAAAATAGGTGAGTTTTATGAGTAAAATTTTGTCTATATTAAACACTGAATAACAGTTAAAAAATTTAAATACTTATAATTTTATAAAAAATAGTATTCCCTTATGTGAAAAGATCCGAAAAGGCACAATTTTAATAGAATTGGCAACAGTATCGATTTAAATTTGAATTTAAAGTTGAATTATTGGAACTTAATAGTGCTAGAAATATAAAATATAAAAATCCAGCAAATACATTTTATAAAATAAATATCAAAAACACTGTTTTCACAACTTCTGAAACTAATAACCAGAGAAATTTTTTTGACCCCGACTCTATTACGCAACCAAATCAATTCAGAATCCAACTCGTTTCAGCTATTTTCTTTTTAGAAAACAATTCTATTCTGTGACTTATTTGATTCAAAAACCAACCTAATCCTGCAAAAATATCTTCTTCTTAATTTTCTCTAGTTATTAACCCGGTTAATCTTATTTACGGTATAAAGTTAATAGTTATTAGGTATAAAATTATTATAAGTTCAGAAATTTAATATAGGTATCAATTTAATTAGCACCAACTAATAAAAATGCAGTCATAATATCAATTTAAAGCAAAATTTCATATTAAATATAAAATAAGTAGTGTAAACTCTATTTCCCCGCTATCTTTAACGCTTAAATAAATATGATTTATTTTTCGTGAATATTATGGCTGTATTTGAATTACTTGATAATTTTTTCCAATTTTTTATCATAATTAATATTCTGTGAGTTTTTACACTTTAATTTTTAGTAACGTTTTATAAATATAAATATATTTCATTGTGTTTTAATTTAAAAATAAACTTATTAAATGAAAATTAATTTATATTTTTCAATCCTAATATACGAAATATATATTTTATTCAATCAATTAAAAAACTTATTTTATATTGTTAAAAAATCGATGTCTAACATTTGAGCTTTTTATTATTAAAATTTTTTTTAAAAAATTTATCTAATAAAATCTTATTTTAAAATTAATGGTAAATATATTCTCGTAAATTATATTTACAAAAGTTACCATAATTTTGTAGACATATAATGTGTTCCTCGTTAGAATTTTTTAAATAAAATATTCGATTTACTGATATTGGGGTTTTATTGCATTTCCTTTTATAATTTCTGAAATTTACACAATTTCAACTTGAATTTTTACCCTTAAAACATTTTCACTCATAGCTTAAGTTTCTGTTATTTTTCTGATTACCCGGTAGTTTTTAGATTAAATTTTGTAGAATCGAGTTGAATATTAATATTGTAATAATATCTAATTATTTTATATGAATCCCATTAGCAATGGTAATAGATTTTTTCCTATATATTTTTTGTACATTAAATTTATGCTATAATTTTAAAAATGATAAAGCCCCGCAAAAATGAAAAAAAAAAAATGTCGTGTTCCTCCTTTAATTTTATGTTAAAATTTTTAAACAATAAATTAGTTATTTATGTGTCCCAAACTTTTGTTTCTTCGCCCAAAATTTGTTCACCATACTGAAATAATTTTCTTTTGTGATATATTCATCGATTTTAAGGATAGCTCCAATGGGGTTTTCTTTACTTCAAAGTATCTTTTTAAAATATTTTCACAATTTTTTAATATCATCATATTTATTTTACCAAAATATGATATTGATATTTCTTCCAAAATCCAACTATTTTGGATTATGGTGCATATGGCAATACTATTCCGTATTTTTGAACATGAAAGTTTTAATATTCTGATTTTTTTTTAAAAAAACAGTTTATATATTTTTAAATATTCTTTTCAATTAGTTTTGTTTCGCCCATTTTTTTTTAAAACTCCATTGCGTTTGACCAAATTTCCTTAGTAATTTTTTTTTGGATTTTCTCACTATATTTCTTTAAATATGGACCAGAAACCCAGAAATTTTTTTTTGTGTAACAACTTTGGCATATAAATCTCAAAACCTTTTAAGCCCATCGCTTATAATAGCAAATTATTATTATTGGAAATAATTTCTTCAATGTTTTCCAAATTAATTAATAATTATAGCCAATAATTACTACTTTCGTTTGAGAATATGCCAAAAAATATTGTTAATATATTTTCAGCCCCTGAAATTTAAGAAGCAGTCAGAAACACACCAAAGTTTATATATATTAAGTGAAACCATATATATATATAACCGTTAATGTTTTTAATGCTTAATTTATGCACTGATATCGGAAAATCACACAAATATAGAATATCTATATATTGGTTCTGGTATATGATATTGTTATTGGATCCGAACTAGTAATTTTTTCTAATAAATCTCCCATTTCCTTATTTTTTTACCACATCAAATTAATTTGATTTTTTGCGGAAAACCAGTCCTCTATTCGCTGCATGTAATTTATATCAGAATTGTAGTTTTTTAATGCTTAATGTTTATTATCTGCTGGCTTGGTTTTTGAAAAGAAAATTCAAGTAAAAAGCGGGATAATTTTATAACTGATGTAACTTTCATTTTCGACTCATATTTTTAACATTTATTGGCTTTGTTACTAAATAAACGCAAAAAAAATCTTTATTCGAAAGAAAATTGAAAATATATTTGCATTCAGTCGATACAAACTTAGCCGAAATTCTCTCCTTTGAAATTTTTATAATTTATTATTGTGAGTTTTATATAAGATTTTGGTATATTAAATAATCTTAAGCTATTAATTATTTCTAAAAATAATAGGCACTAAATTTCGTAAATAATTGGATTGAGTAGTGTTGATATTGAAAAATTTGAGTTTTTTATTTGTTTTTAAAAGTATAAAAGGGGGGAATTCTGAACAAAAGCCTACTTAAATGCCCTTTTTAGTCGAATTTTTCTTTTAATAGAATTTTATCCCTCAAATGAAAAAGAAATTAATGACTTTAAAAACAAAATTTTAAAGTATATTTTTAAATTTATCAATTTATTTTAACATGAGATTATTTAAATACTGGTTATATTTAGCAACTATAAAATCTAAAATATTTATGAATTATTTAAATAATACTAACCGATTTAATTACGTAATTTTGCTAAAAATTGGTTAAATATAAGTTAAGCAAATATTATATGCTCAATCGGATTAATAAAATGGACCTAATAACTATTAACTTTATACCGTAAATAAGATTAACCGGGTTAATAACTAGAGAAAATTAAGAAGAAGATATTTTTGCAGGATTAGGTTGGTTTTTGAATCAAATAAGTCACAGAATAGAATTGTTTTCTAAAAAGAAAATAGCTGAAACGAGTTGGATTCTGAATTGATTTGGTTGCGTAATAGAGTCGGGGTCAAAAAAATTTCTCTGGTTATTAGTTTCAGAAGTTGTGAAAACAGTGTTTTTGATATTTATTTTATAAAATGTATTTGCTGGATTTTTATATTTTATATTTCTAGCACTATTAAGTTCCAATAATTCAACTTTAAATTCAAATTTAAATCGATACTGTTGCCAATTCTATTAAAATTGTGCTTTTTCGGATCTTTTCACATAAGGGAATACTATTTTTTATAAAATTATAAGTATTTAAATTTTTTAACTGTTATTCAGTGTTTAATATAGACAAAATTTTACTCATAAAACTCACCTATTTTCCTGTAATAGCTTAAAAAATGTATAAAATTTATTAACGAAGGCTTTTACTTATTCTTTTTGTATGTTATATCTTAATCCATTTAAACCGTTCTGCTCTAGGTTTTGCGATTTAATTATCGGAAAAAAAGAAAATAACTCTCATTATAACACTACAAACATTCATTATAATTTTTTTTGGGATTTTTGACTATTTAAAAACGATTTTTTTATACCGGAATTTTTATTTGATTTAAATTCTAATTTTTAATTATCAAATTTACTAAATTTCTCTATTTTTACCAATTAAAACAACCAAATTAAAGAATAAAATTTAGAAAATTACTTAATGCTTTTCTTTTTTTGAAATTATTCTCTTAATCGTGCTAATTATTGCAATATCTAAAATATTAATTGTGAAAATAAAATCATCTAGTGGTATAGCATATCACACGATTTTTTTAATATTTTTGATAAATACAAGCACTTTTTTTCTAATCGCTAAAATCAAAACAGAATCGCGAAACATTAATGAATTGGTCAATAAATGAAAATATTAAGATATTTGTATCAAATAAAAAACTTTCGGATATATTTTTATTAATAATATTGGCCAATGACACACCTGAAAATCTTTCAAACAACTAATAATTCTTTTGCAAATTTAGACTATTAGAAATTGATTTTTTTTTGGCTAAAAATGTTTAATATACCATTTCTTAATCCCATTTGAGAATATCATTATCGTTTTTAGCTTATGAAATAAAAATCTTGCAATTTTGTCAACAATCTGTTAGTTCCTATAAACATATGAAAATTATCTCATTGATATGATAAATATAAATTCATTACTTAACAATTTGAAAATTTTAACAAATAAAACCGACCACTTATCTTTAATTTTTATTAAAATCATATTTTTTTATTTTTTTATTTTTTTATTTTGTGTTTATTTTTTAATGGAAATCCTGTTAACACTCTAACAAAAACAAGGATATTTTATAGTTGAAATATATAAGTTTGTTAAATTTTTTTTAGGTTTAAATTCTTCATTACGAATATTTATTACTTTTAAATTTTAACATGCATAATTCTCGTTTAATCATAGTAATCTCGAAAATATATATTTAAAAATATTCAAAAACAAGCACATAGATCAATTTGAACATGATTAGATAAATATACGCCTATATTTTTGAAATATATTTGTATCTGAAAAAATGACATATAAGTGGCTAAAAAAATTTTTTTTTTAAAATTTAGCTTTTAAAATATATAAGTTTGTTACGAGATTTTTAGATACTTTTTATATAATAATGCTTAATTAAGAGTTAGTAAGTCAAAAGAAGTTGGGTTTAAGTTTTTTTATTTGAAAATATTGAAAATATGGATAACATGATATTGTGCTATAAAGTATAAAAAATACATTGAAATAAAATTTACTACTGCTTCATCAAAAAAAATTATTTTCGTTTAGGTTGCTTATGTTTCAATTATTAATAATATCCTACAAGGAGATATTACAGTTCTAAGGCTAATTCAGATTCATGCAATAATTCAAATTAGAAAACCACTAAAGAGAAAAATATTAGTCTTTCTGAAGATAATTGTTCTTGATATCAGATGAATTTAAAATTTAAATCAAAGAGTCATTCCGCTGAAATAGAAAAACCCTAATCAATCAAGAGCTAATATAACAATAATTTAAAATTCTGGCTTATTATTACAACAGAAATGCTTGAGAGAAAAAAATTCAGTATAAACGAGAAAGATATATCCATTACACTATAATTTGCTTGATATTATAATGACCATATGTTTAAAATTTTAAATTTAGTAAAAAAATTTTACAAAAACTTTCAATGGCAATTTTTTTTCACTTACAACAAATTTTAAATTATTAAACGGGGGATATCCAGTGATTATATTTGGTGCGAAATATATTAAACAGCCTCTTTCGTTTATTTCAATATCTGCATCGAGTAAAAAAGATTAGATTGACTCTACTCCTGCGCTTTAAACAAAATTTCACAAAGATTTAAAGGAATGGGGCCTTGGTTTCAAATCAAAAAAGGTTGATTTCAGACTCCGTTACTCAGATGATAAAAGCTTTGAAGCTAAAATATTCATATCTAACAAGGATTAATAGCCGGTTACATGTTTTTAAACACATAAAGAACCTTTTAAGAAAGAAAAAAATATATTAAAAGTTTGTATATAGTGTGATAGATGCAAGACACAATTTTTAGTTAATCAGGAGATATTAGAAAAAGCTAAAATAATTTTCTTGATAAATGGAGTAATTTAAATTTATCAAATAAAATTATAAAACTTTGTTATAAAAAAAAAGGAAACTGATTAGAAGAAGCATAAATTTTAGTCCTTCGACTAACAGTGACCAAAAAAGATTCATTAAGACTGATGTAGAGAAATTCTCTGGATACAGCTTTTCTAAATTATTAGAATTTCTTGGTTTTTAAATAAAAATAATTATAATTCGGAAAAATAGATTCATCAAATTTTTAAAAAAAAATATTATAATGAAGTATCATGTTGTATTTAGGATCAAATACACCAAAAAATATTCGAAAAAACCTCTGAAAACTTCTTATTCATATCTTTTAAAAAAATTTTGAAATGAAGGAACTCTTATTAATTTCAAGAGTATTATGCTAACTAGAGTTCAAAAATGTAAATATTTTATTATAATTTTTCGAAAATATATAAATATAGTTGGAAAGATTTTTACTGTTCATGCAATAAATTTTTGAAAATAAACGTTTTCTTGTACATTTATTAATTTCTCGTGGAGATCAATAAATCTTTTATTATTATAATAATACTCTTTTCAAAAAAAAAATCATCCAAGAAAACCAAGTAAAATAAAAATCGATTCAATTTTGGAATTTTATGAATTTTAACAGGCTTCTACATAGAGTTACTCTAAAAAAGAGTAATCTGATTGAAAACATATTATTTTGTTATCAAATTCTCATTTCCAAGGCTCATTTAATTGAAAAAATTGAAGATACAAAATCTATTTTTTATAGCTTTTTTATGATTTTAGTAAAAATATTAAAGCTCTTAATAACATAGCTATAAATCAAATCAAATCAAGTTTTTATAATACCTTTGCAGTCTTGAACATAAATTCATCTAGAAAACTCTTTTTGAAACATCATTAATAGATCTTATTGCACTGCTCAATTGGATTTTTTTTTTCTTAAAAAACGTGATATAAAAATTGATCCCATATCCTGGTTCTACTATTAAAGAACTCGATTTAAATTTTTGAAATTCATCAAATTAAGGAACTGTTCTTTTTTATTTATTTATGTCCAGTGTACGAAGTTCAAAATTTTTTTTATAATATAAAGGATCATTTCAATGAAAATTTAATTTATGTATATTCAAAAGAATTTAAAATACTTAAAATAAAAGTTTAGAATTTACCCTCATTTAAACTGGTTAATTTTCGAATATTTTCATAAGAAAGACAAAAAAATATTGCTATATGTGCACATTAAATAAGTTAGGAATTCTACTTTAGTGCTTTCGATAAAAATTTATGCTGATTTTTTCATTTATAATATTTCTTTCAATAAAGCCACTTCCATTAAGGATATTTGGTAGAAATTTTTATTATTTAAATGTGAATTGCATCAAATCATTCATTGGAGATATTATATAGTAAATTTAAATTATTGGTGCTATCAGTTTATATATAAATTTACCAGAATTTTAAGCAGAAAAGTTAATTTATCAGTTTTATAAAATGATTTTTCAGATTATTATGTTAATTATTATATTTTTGTATTTTATCAGTTTTTTTCTATATAAAAACTGTCGGTATGGAATAAATTCCTGAAAATTTCTATTTTTTTTTTTGATTCCTGGAAAAAAATGGAAATTAATTTAAAAATCCAAAAATTTTGAAACCGTCCATTTAATAATGTGGGATTTTAAGAACAATCTGAAACTATCTTCAATTAAAATGTATGATAAAACTAATCAATATATGAAAAAAATCCAAATGTTTAGATGAGATTTTTTTTATTTAAAATACCTTTGCTGATTAGAAAAAATCAATAATATTTAAAAAAAATTTAAAGAAAATTTATTGGTTTTAGGCTGTTAGATTAATGTTTTGTTTAGTTAAGTTTAAATAAAATTTTCGAGCATTTCCTTTAAAATAAATAATAATGTGAAAAAGCGTATTTTTTGAGTTCCATCAAACCTTTTCTTATTTACTATATAACATTCTCAGCTATCGGAGAGGTCTAACTTAATTTAAATTCATTTTATATTAATTATAACTATTCCATTATTAAGGGGAAACATCAACTTCCTACAACATTATCAGTTATAATAAAATGTTTTAAACCATGTTTCTTTCTATTTATCAAAGAATAGAAGAGAACAGTCTCTCTTATTTCTTATAGCGATATAAAACACCAAATTAATCTTAAATTTTTTTTTAAAATATTTTTTCAGTTTTATATATATGAATATTTCATTCAATAAGATAAAACTTAAATAAATATGCTGCATAAAACCATAAAAAAACCTAAGTGAACCATTTTTAGTGCCTATAATTGAATAGAAAATAACCAATAACTTGAGAAATAGGTTTGAAAATTTTTAAAAATTTTATTATTAACAAATAAGAGTCAATTTTTTTCCAAAATATATTTCCTATTGATTTTTTATAGGTCTTCCTGAGGATATTTTTTGACAAACTAAGGTTATGATGATAGCATCTGACTTCTTTATTTCTATTAAAAATGATAATTCTAGGCGAAAAATTTTTTTTAAAAAAAATTATCCACACCGAACGTAAACGTCTGTCCGTATATATTTATCAAAATTTTCGGAAAATTGAGCCAAAGAAAAAAAATTTCCAAAATCAATTTCGAGAAAAATTATTAAGATTTCTATAAGTTCCAATGGCTTTTTAGTTTTTGAGAAGATTAAAAAACGTAAATTTCACTTTCATTATTTATATTATTTCATTTATAAATTATATAATATTTCAATATAACCTCATTTTATTTATTTTTTTTACTATAATCCTTAATAGTTTTCACTGAAAACTGAAGAAATTTAATTCTTCCAGATACTTGATAATCTAATATATATTTTTTATACCACTTTAAATTTTTGTTAGGCGTTGGTCGTTGAAGGACCAAAGATAAAAACGCCTTCGAATTAGTTCTGATTTTTTTAAAATTTTTGAACTATTTCTAAAATTAAATTGAAGTCAACCCACTTTGGTAAAAAAAAAATTTGTAAATTTTACAAATATTTGTGAATTTTCATATAAATAAACTTACAAATATGGCTGTACATCAATTCTTTAATATTGTCTTTTTTTACCTAACAAATCCTTTATATATCTTGTATAAATGGAAAAAAAAGGTTTTTTCTGACTAATCCCATCTGAAATAAGCCTAAATATTTGATATTTGAGGAGTAGATTTTGCCAAAAAAATATCAAAATTTTAAATTAAGGCCCAAATGTTTATATCATTCATTAAAATATTAAATATACACGGATTTTCTTCATTTTTTTCATCGCTGACTACTGATATTGATATGGGAAAAATTTTTGTTTATTATAAACAAAACATAGAATTATTACCGTCCATCCCATTTTTATCGATTTAAATATGAATTAAAGATAAAAAAATTTCCGTCTTGAAAATATTATAATCATTTTTTTAAAGTTTCCGAATTTTTTTACCCCCAAGGTCTGTAAAATATCCTGAAACGTATATATTATTATCCATAAAAATTTCATTTATTTTTTTTGATTTTACTTTCAAGCATTTCTGTATTTATATTAAGCCGGACTTTTTTTTTTGATTTTTTTAGCCTTTAATAGAATATTAATTTTCTATTTAATTGTAATACCCTATAATTCCGGTTTTAAGTTTAATTGATAATATAAAAACTTTTTTTTTTGAATAAAATTTATTATTTTTTCCTTGATTCTGTTTTTTCACTTAATCGAGATAATGAGTCTACGAGTTTTTCAGAGTGGAAATATATTTTTTGATTTATTATATTCGTTCATTCTTAAGTCGCATTTTTATCCTTTATCGATTTTTTTTTCACATAATAAAAAACTGTAGTTCCATAGCTTTTATAAAATTTTGAGTATCCTGTTCTAGTGAGACTCGTTTAATTTTTATTTTTCTAATTAAAAAGCCCTATACCAACCTCGATTGAATTTGTCATTTTTAAAATGAAAAAATAAAGTCTTTTTAAAAAAATTATTAATTCTTTTTTATTTTATTTCAAATCAACCTAAACAATGTTTTTTTTGGGATATCATCTTATATAAAATTTATTAATTCTATTATGTGATAATAAAAATTTCGCTACAAAATAAAAATCCTGTCATTAGATTTTTTCCGACAATTATTTTTAATGGAAAATTATTTTAAATTTAATAAAAAGCTATAAAAACATAATTATAAAATTATAAAAAGTAAAAAAAATTCAAAATTTTTTGTCACCCAAACTTCCTCTGTGGCTTTAGTATCTCCATACCTTGACTCCATTGTTTCAAGGGGTGTTTTTTTGGCAATATAATATTTCTAATTGTTTATGGTAAATTTTTAAAAGCGTTGATGTCCAAGTAAAGAAATATTTTTAGCTGAAAAAGAATAGTTTTGAGCAAATTTACCTTCCCTTGAACCAATATCCTCTAGTTATGGGGCTTCTAGAGCGGCAGAGGGGAGTTGGGTGAAATTTTTTTAAATTAGTTTTTATGACTTTTTATTGACTTTAAAATAAATTTCCCGTAAAAAGTAAAAAAGAAAAGAAATTTACCTTTTTTAAAAGTTTGGTGCTGTGTTAAAAAAAAATCAAGGAGTTTTTTTTTTAGTTACAGGCTAATTTTGTTTATCATTATTGCATAGCAAAAAACCAAAAAAAAAAAAAAGGCAATGCGATGAGGAAATTATATAATGCTCTCGTATCGGATGATTTCTTAATTTCTCAGATGTATAATCAAAGAAGCAAGGTTTATTAGAATAGCCAGTGAATTTTCAGAATTTTCCAGAAAAAGTAGTTATTTTGAAAATTTTCCGTATTTTTCTATTTTGCCCATGTTAAAATTTATCTTTTAATACTTTACATTAATCGGAAAAAAGGTATAAGAAATGAAAATTATGTCATTTGTAAGTTTACCAATAGCCCTGAAACCCTACTTGAGTCTTTATTCATATTATATTGATAAATTCTTGAGAAAAAAAATTCTAATTTGATCAAAGACAGATTTTATTAAAAAAATTTCTCTTTCTTAATTGCTTAATCTCATATAAAAATACTTTTATTAATTTTAATACTACCATAATATCTAAATTTTAATTATTAGCCATCTATTATTAATTAATGTACTCTAAAAAAAAATATTAATTACCTTATATGCCACTTAATATTGCACACATTGCAAAGCTATATCGGAAGGTTCAAAATAAGAATTAAGAAAAGGCTATACCCCCAAATTTTTCCCTAATGTTTTAAATTTAATGTTCTCTCTTGTATATATTCTATACGTATTTTCAAAAAAATGATTAATTATACATGAAACTTATTTCGAAATAAAATATGAACTGAATTACAGGTTTTGCAATATATATTGAATTTTTTCCTAATTAATTTGTAAAATTTCCCAACTTAAATTATACCATCCCAGAAAGCTAATATTTTTTCCCAATATCAATGAAATCATTTTCCGATCAATGACACACGATTTCTCAAAAACATGTGTACCATTTTACAAGAAAAAATAGCTATTTGATTATTTTTATAAGAAATTTTATATAAAATCATCCTTAAAAAATTATTTACTGATATAATTGGGTTTTAATTGCAACATATTTTAATTTTAATTTTTTAAAATATATAGCTACTAAAAATTATTCCAATCCTCTCCTTTAAATATAATTTACATATTAACTTTTTTTTTCTTCTAATATTTG
Source organism: Smittium mucronatum (assembly GCA_001953115.1). Lineage (NCBI taxonomy): Eukaryota > Fungi > Kickxellomycota > Harpellomycetes > Harpellales > Legeriomycetaceae > Smittium > Smittium mucronatum. Next base: position 25,893 of record LSSL01005262.1, read on the forward strand.
TCTAAATAGGATATATTTATTATTTTATACTCGAATAATATTATCAATAATTTCCAATTGATTCGATAAATAAAAAACCAGCCAATAAACTTTTTAATACTATTCTAAACGACTTAATTCCAGAAACAACACTAGAGACCGTTAAAATCAAACTAAATATAAATAAAACTATAGCTTTACACATTTATTTTATGTTGAATTTATAGATTTATTATGGCTTTGCGTTATATATACATATTTTTATATTATTATTTTTTAAATGATTAATCTTGAGGTTTATCTAAAGGAAAAAAAACTTACATAATCGATCAATTTTATATACGCGATTCAATTTTATGTATAAAAAAGTTCATACCATCAAAAAAAACTTTTCAGTCAATTCATTTGAGTAAATTAATATTTGATGCCTTAAATTAGTCATTTATTTTTTTTATAATAAAAAAACGAAATTTTAATTTATATAAATGCTATTTTAATAAATACAATTCAACTAATTTTCATATTTTCAGGAGGCAAATGGTTAAGTCTTTGAAAAAAGATATGAAAACTTCGATAAAATATTGTATTATTATTATTATTTAAAATTTTTATTCATTGATTCAATAGGCTTTTATTTAGCTTAAAATCCAGAAAATACTCGTTTATATAGTTTAATCGAAAGAAATATTCTTAAAAATATTTGAAGCTGTTTCATGATTGTGGACTTAGGATCTTGAGCGCTTTTTTTTTTTACAAATTCTTGCGTTGTAGAAAATTGAAATATTTATATTATTAACTCAATTGAATAAGTTTTTCCCTAGGAAAACTTTAAAAGAAGTTTTTTTAAAAATATTCCCACTTATTTTGCAAGATATTGTACAATTACATAGAAAAAAAAAAAAAATTTAATTTTTATATCTATTTCCAGAAACAGTATCAGTATTAGTTGCATTTTTTTTACAGCTGAATATCCATTACTCTATATGATGTAAATCAACATCTTTTTCGTCCAAATAAAACCAAATTCCACTGTAATATACTGAATTTCCCTAAAAAATTCTTGAAACTTTTTTATATATAAGCATTTTCAATACTTTTTTTTCATTTAATCCATATTATTAGTTTTTCTATGGATAATAGACTTATTGAAGACAAAAACTCAATTATAAAGGATAAATTTAATTGCATGAATTTTTAAAGGATTATTTTCTGAAAGTATAGTTTATATTATATAGTTTATTTTTATTTGAATTTCTTTTATATATATATATTGATTATGTGTAAATTTTAGGATTCAAAATAATCCATATATTATTAAGGGTGAAGTTAACTTATAAAGGATATATTTTTTGATATGAAATTTGTTTTTTGGGAAACCATTTTCATATTATTTATAAATTAAATTAAATTCTTTAGTTGATATATAGGTTTTTTTACGTTGACCAGTAAAGCTAGCAGCTCAATATTCTTTTTAGAAAAGAAATCTAAAAATCCATAAAAGTGATAATTTGAATTATCGTATTAATAATTTAACCTTCATTGGTATCCATAACAAACTTTTTTTTTTTAGGATTTAGAAAAGATTAAGGTTTTATCTGATTTTTATAAACCATTAGATTTGGTATGAATTAGGTAGAATAAAGTACATTTTATACTAAATTGAAAAATAATGACCTTAAAATTAATTTCAATCGCATAATTTAAAATTTATTAAGAAAATAATTAGTATAACTTTTATAAATAATATATATTTAATATTATTTTTTTTGATATGAACTTTTTTATACATAAAATTGAATCGCGTATATAAAATTGATCGATTATGTAAGTTTTTTTTCCTTTAGATAAACCTCAAGATTAATCATTTAAAAAATAATAATATAAAAATATGTATATATAACGCAAAGCCATAATAAATCTATAAATTCAACATAAAATAAATGTGTAAAGCTATAGTTTTATTTATATTTAGTTTGATTTTAACGGTCTCTAGTGTTGTTTCTGGAATTAAGTCGTTTAGAATAGTATTAAAAAGTTTATTGGCTGGTTTTTTATTTATCGAATCAATTGGAAATTATTGATAATATTATTCGAGTATAAAATAATAAATATATCCTATTTAGACAAATATTAGAAGAAAAAAAAAGTTAATATGTAAATTATATTTAAAGGAGAGGATTGGAATAATTTTTAGTAGCTATATATTTTAAAAAATTAAAATTAAAATATGTTGCAATTAAAACCCAATTATATCAGTAAATAATTTTTTACGGATGATTTTATATAAAATTTCTTATAAAAATAATCAAATAGCTATTTTTTCTTGTAAAATGGTACACATGTTTTTGAGAAATCGTGTGTCATTGATCGGAAAATGATTTCATTGATATTGGGAAAAAATATTAGCTTTCTGGGATGGTATAATTTAAGTTGGGAAATTTTACAAATTAATTAGGAAAATTTTTTATTTGATTTGGAAGGAATTAAAATATTGTTAATAAACCAGTAATAGTAATTATATTATACTAGATTTTTTTCTACTTAAATAAAATATATATCTAATTATAATTACCATATAAATTTTTGTTTTTTCACTTTGGATACATATGTATATTTATTTATATATCATTTATAATCTTAAAAATTGATTATTTAATATGATAAAAAAATAATGGGGTTTTAATTCAAATATTTTCAATTTATTTATTTCATTTTTTCTTTTAATATAAGTTTACAGGTCCGATAAATTTAATTTCTTATAGAATAAATAACTATTATTTTCTTTTAAAATAATTTTACAAAAAAAATTCGAGTCTTATTCTTTTTTTATTTTTATTTTTCTCGTTTTTAATGGCCTATTTTTTCGATTCTATATAAGGATATTGATAATACCTCGGAGTTTATATTTCATAAGGCGTTAATATGTATGAGCTTGTTTCTTCTAACAAATTTGCAGCAAACATGGATTAGATTGGTCTTTTAATAAAATTTCCCAATTCAAATAGAAAAAATAACCAGGTAATATATCTAATATATTTTTTAATTTTTTAAAATTTAGACTGATATATTTATTTGAGAATTTTGAAAATATAACTATGCTCAATTTATTTTGAGATAATTAAATTAAATTTCTCCTATTTCAAGTTGAATAATGGTTTTAAATGAATTGTTTCCGCATTTCAACGATAATTCGTATTAATCAATTTTTTAAAACAGGGAAGATATTCGACATCCGCTTCTTTAGTAATTATAATAGAAATTTCATAAAAAAAATAAAAAATTTGAGTACATTTACATTATTTGTATCTACCTTTTATTTATTTTTTGTATATTTAATTCCGCTATTGTTAAATTTTACAAAAATTGAATAAAACTCAAAAAACCCAGTGATATTCAAGAGATTAGATTTTTTAAATACTGTGAAATTAAAAAAATTTAAGTACCAAAGCATTTTAAATGTATACTTTAATTCTTCGAAAATTTCAGGGGTAGGAAGAAATTACATCCTCCATAGGATCTTGTATAAAACATGTTTAAATTGGTGTTTTCCTCTTCGTTCATGTGATTTTTCAGAAATTTTTAGCCGCATGAGGACAAAATTTGATTCCTTGATACACAAAGAAAAAATCATTTGATGCGTTTTTGACTTTTCAAGCAAAAAAACCCCGATTTTTGATACTAACAAATTTATTTTTTTCGTTATAAAACTATTTTTAAGATTACTAAATATTCCAAAATATGAGTACTTATCATAATTAGAGAAGATTAATACATATGTTTTAAGTGGTTTTGATATACAGGCGATTATGATTATTTTTTGTCGACTTTGATTTCCAAGTGGTTATGATTTTTTTTTGATGGTTATCGAATCGAGAGATATTGAACCTCTAATTATTGGTTTAATATTTTTTTAAATATATTCTTTCTGCTAATGAAATATTTGAAAATTTTAACCAAATTTTTATTTGGTCCAATAAAATTAAATAAAAAATCCCAATCCAAATTATAATTTATTGTCAATAAGGGAGTATCTTTGACCCTGAAATTTTACATTTAGGTCCAAGTTATCATTATAGATTTAATCAACCCTATGATACCGGTGTTCATATAAAAATTTATGCTCTTAAATTTCAATTAGAACTTAAATTAAAATTTTTGAACACTTTTAAAAAATTCTAATTGTAAATTTTGAAAATTTAGTGCAAAATCAGAATATAATTTTAATTGATAATTTTTTTAATTGGAAATATATTTCATAATGTTCTCAATTTATATCACTTAGTGGTTAGTTTGAAATTTAATTTATCTTTAGTATTCAGTTAAGGTTAATAATATTAAATAAAAACGATTTTCTGTTAAAATCTGATACCTTTCTACTCATTATTTCGATATATATTTATAAAAAATCAAAATATATGAAAAAATGAGGGAATTTTGCATAAATGTAAAATTAAAATTGAAAAAATACCTCTTCGATTTAGAACATTTTTATCAAAAAAAAATTGAGTTTATAATCTTGTATCAGCCTTTAAATAGATTGACTGTAATTATTTTAAGTCAAAAAATATAAGTTATAAAAAAAAAAAAGTGTATTTTATTGCATGTATTTCTAAAAAATCTTAACATTGTATCATCATAATTATAATTAGCACATTTATGATTATAAAATAATATAAATAATGATCTATGATCCGTTTGATTTCAGCTCGACTGAGAAATAAGTATTGCATAAAAACTTCAAATTTTGAATAATAATGCTATCTTTAAGAACAAGTTGACCAGGAAAATACATTTTTGGATAGTTAGAAACATTTCTTTTGTGATATTTATTTTTATTGTTTGATTATTATAGAAAATCTTAAGTTTTTTTTTATGTTAAAAGATTCTTATAAATTCAATTATTACAAAATTTATTTAAAAAAACAAAGTTAATTTGATAATTTCATATTATATTATATTTATATTTGAAGTTACATACTTCAAAAACCTGATATATTCATTTTAATTTTAATATTAATATTATTAGAGTAAAATACTATATTATATAAGCTAAATACAAGCTTAAGTTTGCATAAAAATCTAAGGGTCCTGATGTTTTTATTTAAAAAATAAATTTATTATGCGAGTTCTTTTTTTGAAATTCATAAATTTCAGGAGGAGGAACCGATCGTTTAGCACAGCTGAGACATAGTCTAGTGCACAAGTCCAACGTTCGACAGTCAGACGGATCTCAGCGTCTAACAGCTATTTGTAGGAAAGCCATGTCGATCAAACCCACGTTTGGGTAGGAGCCTAATTTTATTAATCCTGTTAGAAATAGGCTCTGACTAGGAGCTCATTAGCTTCAATGAACTGTTGTTCATTGAAAAAGAGCTTAATTCATGACTGCACTTAACCTCAGTAATCCAGCCTACTTGAAGCAATGCCAGGGGGGGTCTTTTGGTTGGTAGATTGAACCCTTTTCCCGTAGTTATGCAGCTGGCAGTCCAGCAGAGGAGCTTATTGTAGTTAGGATAATAGTATTTTCTATACGTCTTTTTTTTTTTCAAATTTTTTTAGTATAGTTTTTAATGACGTTATCTTACAATAAAATTCCATGATACAAAAAAAAAATCATAAATTTCAGGACATAGCCATTATTTAATAACCCTCAAAAATCTGTGCATAAAAGTTCATCAATTAATTAGAGCCTCCATTACATAACTAAATTTAAAAAAAATGTATTGGATAAAAGGATAAATTAATTGAGCTTTCATCTCAATAAAAAATTGTTAAAAAATGTAGAAACAAAATCGCTAGAAAATAATCAAAACCACATACAACATTTATATATTGGAATAAAAATGTGATTTACATCAGTTATACATAAATTTATACTGGGGCAATTTGCGTATACTGAATTAAAAGTCGAATAACAATTGAGAATTCTGCCTTTTTATAAATTATTTGTCCTATATTCAGTTGTTTCTGGAAAAATCAAATTTCATATATATCGGGAAAATCGTCATAATAATGAGTTTCAGATTTTTTTTTTTTGAATTCCTAAATAAAATTTCCTCGAAAAAAAATCAAATTTAACTAATTTTTTCCCTAAATTATTCTATTTTATAATTATTAAAAATGGATAGATATTTTTTTAATATTTAAATTTATCTAATATTTTTCAAGATTTCTTTTTTCAATCTAGACTTAAATCCAATTTCATAAATTTCACAAGTATCTAATATTCTTTTTTTGGGCTAAACTGTTGTGCTTTAGAGTAAATTTTTTTATGAATACTGTGATGGAATTTTGTAACTATACCTAAATAAAAATACTCCGAGCTAACTCCGAGTTATAGTTTAATATTTTTCCTGCTTAAAACTATGTAAATATTTTAATTTTAAGATTTTAATTATTTTTTTTTCGGTATGCTCGTAGATTATCTTTTTAATATTTTAGATATTATGTTATATTATGTCACATTTGATAATTTTATGCAACTTTATTTATAATAGGTGTTAGTGTTATGGCTTGATGAGGTTCCATCTCATGCATATTTTACGAAAAAAATAAAGTAAATATTTTAAATTAGTTTTTAAAATTGTAAAAATTAAGTCATTAAACGTTGTATAAATTTTTTAAATTATTAGATTCCATAATTTTATATATTTTTTGGATAAAACGCGATTTAATGATGGATTTGATATTTTTTTTCAATAATCCTTCATGTTTGAAAAAAATCCAAATACATAAAAATAATCTGTTTTTACTAAAATAAATACGATTTGATTATTGAAATATTCGTTTGATGGGAATTTATTGTTAGTATCTTATTTTTGCAGTTAAATTATTTCAGTGAGTGATTGAAAGTAAAATTATAAATTCCATGCAATGATACTAGTGATATTCTATTTTTTCATTATATTTTAAGTAGATGATCGTTTGAATTACGGGACTATATATATGCATTATTTGTTCAATTAAATTTTATTTCATTGATTTAAAGCAAAAATTAAACTTGGAAAAAGTATCATATTTCCTAATGTCCAATTCAAATTTTTAAATATTAAATTCAAGAGTTCAATATATTAATAAAATCATAAGAAGAATTTTTGAAGTAGAAAGAACCTTCAAAACCGAAGAAACTGAAATTTAATTTAATTTCAACCAGAATTCAAGAGAGGCTTTTAAAAAAATTAATTTATTTTGAAATAAATGAATATGAAGTTTTTTTTAAATGATCAAATCAATAACTCTCCATAATGAAAATTACGAAAGGAAAAAAGATAAAAATTTCTAAAAAAAAGATTTACTAATATCTTCTTTCTTTCCTTCCTTAAATTTTTATAATACACAATATTCTATTGGATTTTCGTACAATATGAACGCTAGATCATCCAAAAGGCTAATAAAAACAATAAAAGGATTGATAGAATAAAATAAAAGAAAAAAAATCTAAAAAATAAAATGAAGCTGTGATTTAAATTTTCATACCCGTAATACTTCTGGTACTATATTTAGAATTTTAAAAACAAAGAGTTTTTTTTATGACAGTCTTGTAACACAATTTTTTCAATTTCATACTTGAGAAAATTTTAGAGAAATTTATTTTGAATTTAGTTATCTTCGGAGATTTGAAATTTAGACTCTATTTTTGCATTTGAATATTTACCTTCAGCTCATATCGCAAAACAAAGATTTACACAAAATTATCAAAAGGTAAGGTATTTTCGTAAGGTTCAATTCGATTCTTTATAATTACAAACAAATTCTGTTGCAAAAAATAAAAATTTTGAAAGTATAAAAAATAATCAAAATTTATTTAAAAAAATATAGAAAATAACTTAAATTAAAGATAGAGTACACTTAATAATGAAATCCGTTATTATTACATTTTTTGGAATTAATATCCTATTATATACATTTTTATATTATTTATTCTATAAAAATGAAGAAAAGAAATAAAGGCGATGCTTTCAAAAAGAGGTGGGGAGAGGAGTATATTTCAGTATTTGATATTTACAAAAAAAAAAAAAGACAAAATAACCCAGCTTTTTTCTGAACCAAACAATTTCATTTTATGGCAACTTATTTAAAAACTATACAAAAGAAATCAAAAGAAAACTTTGAAAAAAAAATCTGCTACTCCAAATTAATATTCTCTTTATCTGAACTGCCAAGTTCTTAAAACAAAAGGTTGCATTCTAGCTACCTAAAGACCCCATATACTCTTTGCGTCAAGAGATGTACGAATAAAGCTGCATGTAGTCAAGAATTAAAACTTTTGATATTGAACTAAAGTTCTTTGATACAATTAAGCTCCTAATTAGATCCTATTTTTAACAGGATTAATAAAAACGAGTCTCTACTCAGACGTGGGATTTATCGACTTGGGAATAGTTTTTACAATAAAATTCACGCTAATCGACTATAGTTTATGATTGGGCAATCGATTAATACGGGAACCAAGGAGAGTGAGAGGTACATTTGTAGAGAATTAGGTGCGTTTTTTCAGAATAAAATGATTCTAGTCGTATGAAAAAATGCTTTATTTTAATATCATGATGAAAAAAAAAATATCAAGAAAAACAGGGAAATAGGGATAGAAATACATGAATTCTTATTTTCCACCGAACCAGAAAAACCCTCGAGAAAGCACCAGAAAGTTATCTGATTAGATTTTCTTTTAGATTGAACCGATCTGAGTAAAAACAAATACAAACACAAAAAAAAAACAAAGGTGTTCACTATAGGGCTTGAGCGGCGAGCTGAATTGATTAATCAATGAATTGGGAATCGTTAAGATCCCCACCTAACCAACATATGGATATAGATAATAGACTACCTCTTAGGGAAAAACGGTTATATTTGGTTGATGTAGATAGTGAGGACAAATGGAGCGTCTTTGAAAATGATATGGTGGATGTATTCAAGAGTCGAGTGTTATCAATAAGCATTAAACAGAAAAATAAGCAACTAAGGGAATGCTTAAGGTACAAAATGGAATATGGTCATTCAGCAGTGAAGGAGATATCAAAGAGAGGTTGTCAGATATTGATGATCAGGTTGATAGATTATTGCAAGGGAGATGAAACGTACATTGAAAGTGCCCAGACTGATGTGTCAAATTTTAAAGAAGTAGACTTTAATTTTGATTCGAAACGTATCAATAATTCTGGAACAAAAGTGCAATCTAATGAAGTGGCAAGTTCTAAGGAGATTCCTGGAATAAACCAAAAGCAGGACACTACAAAAGGTGGTGTTATGATTAATGGAGGGTTTATAGAGTCTCGGACAACTTCTATGGCGTATACAAAAGCTCTTAACCAAAAAATACAGGCACATATGGCAAGTGGGGGAGCTAAGTTTAACCTTGAGCTAGACTTAAACACAAAAGTTCCAAATGAAGAAAAAATGGAGTTCTTGATAGAAAAATTAAAAAGTTTCGATGGAGAAACAGTTTTCCGCGGATTAAGCGAGATATGGGGCTTATTCTATGGACTAATTTTACCTACTCTCGAAGGTGTATTTTTGCCATATCAGCTAGAATTCAAAAATGCATTGCTGAAAACAGTGGGTCATGAGATAGACGTGCGCCAAGATGCAATAAAAAGCTTTAGTTTACTAGTAATCAATCCGACAATATTGAGCAAGTTGGTTCATTATATAAAAGAGGGAAAAAAGCCTTTCAATGAAGAAATGAAAGAAAAGATGCGGGTATTAATACAAATGACTGTAATTCTAACAGAAAACTCTGAATCAAAAGATCTGATTGATGTAGCAAAGCTTATAAGAAAAAACATTTACTGAAAGAATGAGTTTGAAAAGTTATAATAGTATAGTTTATTAAATAAAAATATAATTTTTAATTTACTTTTATAAATGGAATAAATTAATCTTTCTTTGAAAAGACAGCCATTAGGGTCATCCAAACAGTCTTTTGAGGTTGAGCAGCGTCAATTCTGGTCAAAATTCCTCTCTTTTCATAATAATCAACAACAGGAGTAGTCGATTTGTGGTAGCTGACGAGACGTTTTTTGAGAGCTTCCTCGTTGTCATCAGAACGAACAATAAGAGGCTCACCAGTGACATCATCGGTCATCTCCTTTTTTGGTGGACTAAACAACCTGTGGTAGGTACGGCCGGAAGCTGGATGAATTAAACGTCCAGTAATACGAGCTACTAGAAGTTGATCATCAATAACTAATTCCACAGCGTGATCAAGAGAATTGTTTTTCTGTTCAAGCATCTTATCGAGTTTTTCAGCTTGTACGATGGTGCGGGGGAATCCATCTAGAATGAAACTAAGGTAAAAAAAAGATTAAGTATACTGAATGAAAAAGAGGAAAAGAAATACAAAAATATTTTAATTTCTAATAATTAAAGATGGGAAAGCGCTGAGAAAAGAATTGGATAAGAAAATAAAAACAATTACCCATTTTTGCAAGTAGGATTAGAATCGATATTTTCCTTGATCATATTAACCATAATTTCGTCAGAAACAAGACCACCAGCATCCATAATCTTTTTGGCAGCCTTGCCGAGATCTGAACCAGAAGCAACGGCAGCACGAAGCATATCACCAGTAGACAAATGACAGATGCAATATTTGTCCACAATGTTGGCAGATTGGGTTCCCTTTCCAGATCCTGGGGGGCCCATGATCACCATTCTAAGTGAATCGGTTATCTTTGAGGATTCAGGTGTAGCGGACATTTTCGTAGTGTTAAATTTTACAGGGATCTGGAATATATATTCAGAAGAAGCGTAGAGGGTTTAAATACGATCAATGAAGTCGGATGATAAGGGAAAACCTTGGTGTATCCACCTTTACCCTTTTTTGATGAAGCAAAGGCGAAGAGAAGGAACGAATGGGAAGACAAAAATAAAATATATAAGTTTTTGGAGGAAAAACCCCTTCGCATTCACATATTAGCTACTGATTATAATTGAAATTATCAATCATCCTATAATTCAGAAAAATTGAAATAAATCAAGGCGTTTGATTGATCCTTTGTTCTTGATTTAATCTCATACTAAGGAATTTATCAACCATTTTCCGCGATTTTGCCATAATTACCTCTCAGTAAAAAGCCGTGAAAAATAAAGAAAATCTCGCCAGTTATAATGAACTTACAAATGTGGTTTAGGAAGGAAAAGCAAATTTCAGATCAGCTTATAAAATGATTGCGTAAAAAAACCCGCTTCTTGCACACAACAGGACGATTTAATTCGGCTATGGCAGATAAGAATGGAAGCAAGTGAGGGGTTCCCGTTATCCATTCGTTTCATCCTGATTACTTTATCGGAAAAGGAGAAATTGAGACCAGAATAAAATCAATCGAATTTTTCAAGATCAAACAAGGGTCTCTCCGCACCAACCAGTTCAGATCATTGATATTCTCTTGAACCCGCGAACATAGCCCCTAAACAGCCACCCTTCTAAGCACAGGACAACGCCTTTTCGTATAAGATTTCACATAAATTCTATTCTTTGTCGTATAATATACGACACGTAACTAATCCTCCAATAGATTATGCACCGTTATTCTAACCAGCCATTGGTTAGATGATGGGATATAAATAGTAGTTTGTTTTATAGTTTTGAATAGTAGCTTTTTATTAATAAACTAGTCCATAAGCCCATTTGACCTAACCACTTTAACTTGTCCAGCAATACACTGCGCTGGCAGTTCTGCGACTAGGGTTTGTATCCCTTAACCCTTTCCGGGCCTAAATTACAGCCCCACTCCTATTTGTGTAAATTAGCCATTTCAATTGGCCTAACTTTTAATTCATCCAATGGTATACGAATAAAATTAAACTAATGTAAACATTGAGTAAAAAGTGAACGTCATTTTTTGATCTATTGCCCCTGAAAGGGTTAATAATAGACATCTTCTAAAGCTATTATTCCATCATATCGCTGATAGGAGTGTTCAACTTGGATGATAGCTTCTTTTGCAAATTAGAGTATTTATTTTCCATAATCAATGGAGTCTAAAAGCCTTCATAAATACCCTTTAAGAAGGGGACTATTAATATAGGGTTAGGCCAGATACAATTTTCCAATAATATCATTTAGTGGCAAACCCTTCTTTCAAAAATATAAAATTATTGGTAGTTTGAGATTATATCTTTATATTTTAATCGGCGATAACAAACCATACCAATTATGAATGAGTTTAGAAAAATTAGAAAGTATGCTGACCCTGAAATAAATGCCATTTATTACAATTTTGAAGGAGATAGATTCTAGTTGAGTATAAGAGTTTATCCAATAATACATCAATCACATGCAAGCTTATGTGGCTAGGATATCTCGCGATTATAAATTCAGTAGCTAATTATTGACCCCTTAAAACTCTTCGCGTTATCTGATTCTGATCAATGGTTGTATGCTGTGAATGAAAGGCAAGTCCGTATTATTTTTACCAGAAACATGAAAACCCTAATGCTTTTTTTGCTTTCAGCTGTCGTTTTCATATAAACCTTACTTATGTTATTAATTATCTTTCAACCTGTCAATTTGTAATAATTTACAGAATGGAGTTTACATTGGTAATCTGCTCTACATAACGTAAACATTACTCTCTCTGCCCGTGCTTTATGGGTCCAAGGAAACGTACAACGAATCTAAACGCGAATGAAATTACTATTATCGTAGAGTTTTATCTTGAGATTAGGTTATTATGCCTATAAACCCTAAAAAGAGCCTTAATCATAAAGGTGTTTCGAAAAAATAAAGTGATTTTCTAATATTATTCCAAAACCAGTAATATCTTTTTTTTTAAAAAAAAAAAAGTTGCATTGTATGTGATTATTTTTATCCTCTCTTAGTTTTTTTATTTGATAAAGATACCCTATATTTTAAATTTTTAAAATAATACATCCCCTTATTTTATGGCTTGGAGGGAAATAACCAGGTTCAGCAAAAATACCCATATAAAAAAATTACAAATGTAGTGTATTTTTTTTCAGTAACTAGAGCTTCATTGAGTTAGTTTCATTATAATTTCAAAAATAAAATTTTAAAAAAATATAAATTAATTTAGGAAAGAGATGTATCCCTATTATTTCTTGCTCTTCCGCTAGTTTTGAGCTACATTCATGCGAAAATGATATACTCTGATAACTTATATATTTTCCCCTTGAAGTTATTCTGATTGATCTAGACTGACTGAAGCCACAAACATTCACGGATTAAACTTACTTTCAGTAAAAAAATATATCATTAAAGATATTGAGCCACTGATTGAAGCAGTCTATTAATCAGGGAGATGAAATATAAAAAATTTATTTAATAAATATTGATTAATCTTTCTATCTAAAAATTATTTCTAGAAACTAATTTCTCGTAGAGAATAACTTAGGATTTGCGAAGCTGATAGGCTCCCCTCCCAATACTATTCTTTTATGATAATGCAGTAAATTAGATCGCTATTACTTATTTTATCAACCATACACATTTTAGCATAGCCCACATAACATTTTTATAATACGGCTCTTTTATAATTGCGAGATAAAAGCTTTAAAGAATAATGGTTTATTCTTTATCCAATGCTCCGACTATAGATATTATGTGATTATATCTAAACCTGAATTCACTTATTTGATTCTATAAGCTTTTTTTTTATCGCAAATCTTTTTTGTGATATAATCAATAAAAACTACATCAAGCTTTTTTTAAGAAAAGTAATAGGTTGCGCGGGAAAAAAATTCTCCTTAAATTCTGTTAACTTCATCCTTCGATATGCATATTACCTATCCAAGGAAAGCTAAGGTTGTATTTAAAATCCAATACATCACATCAGGCGTTTCTTCAATCGATTTTAATGACTTAACATCTATTCAGTTATGAATTAAGCTTCACATTTGTGAACACTAGTTTATCAAATTAGATGCATCCCTCGTTAGAATATACAAAAAAAACAAAACTAAACGCCATTATTGTTTTAAAATATTTGAGATTTTTAACTGTTTTACTGAAATCAAAAAGTAAAGCGCTGGGTCTTCGCTTTATTGAAAGATTGTAAACTTGTCGTACAGACATTTTACCATATTGTGGTGATTGAGGTTTTACTAATTTTGACCCCGATTAATCATCACTTACGACCCATTCCTTTGTAAATTTTGTTACTAATTTTTATTTAGATAATGGCAAATTT
>LSSL01005266.1:0-13156 GCA_001953115.1 Smittium mucronatum
ATATGAGCTTATATAAAAAAGAAAATTTTAAATAAGTTTGTCCAATCGCATTATATATATAAATATTAATTTTTATAAATAAAATGATTAAATTGAAATAGCGCTTATTTGTCAAAATAAATCGATTTTTTCAATAAAATTGGAATTTTAAATTATAAATCGTTTTAGATATTAATTTTTCATTCATTTTAAATGCCATTTTTTTACCGAAATAGACCAAAATTATCAAAATAAATGGGGTTATTTAAAAAATATAGCTTACTAATTTAAAATTAATATGGCGCTTTGCTATAATTCAAAAAAAAATAACTGATTTTTTTTTATCGAAATAAATTCAAGATTTTCTTATTTATATAGTGTGTAAATTTAATTCTAAACACCTTTGAGATTAGTTTTTTCCGTTTTTATAGCCTAGAGACTAAAAAATTGCAATCTAAGTAATTTAACACACTACCTAAAAAGGATAAACATAAATTTTAAAAAAAATATTGTCTAATTTTTATATGCACAGTGACGGGAATCTATTGAAATTTAGAGAATGGTAGTGAAAAATAATATTTTTGAATAAAATGAAATTTTTAGTGTATATATTAAAAAACATATATTTCCTCATTTTTTTAATGTTATTTAAATATTAATATTAAATATTACTGTATAAAAAATTGAAAACATAGAACGAATTTAATTTTTAGCACATAAAAATAGAATCTGGTTGGTAATTTTGGCTAGAAAGGTTTTAAAAAGCTGATGATATTTGATGGAATAAGAGTTTTTTTTCTCAATTTAATCATTTATTTTGATAATTTTGGTCTATTTCGGTAAAAAAATGGCATTTAAAATGAATGAGAAATTAATATCTAAAACGATTTATAATTTAAAATTCCAATTTTATTGAAAAAATCGATTTATTTTGACAAATAAGCGCTATTTCAATTTAATCATTTTATTTATATAAATTAATATTTATATATATAATGCGATTGGACAAACTTATTTAAAATTTTCTTTTTTATATAAGCTCATATCATTTTATCCAATACATAATCAGTCATTTTAATTAATTAATACCACTGAGCTCTTTTTAAAGTTTTTTCTTCTATTTTTCAAAAAGATGCATCATTGAAACACATCAAGTCATTACTTTGGAGGTCTATTGTACTTAACTTTGAAAGGTTTTATAAAAAAAAATTTAAGAATATTTAAAAATTTCGATAATATTTTTTAAAAAAACCTAAGATCGAATTTTATTTCATTAAAATATCCCATAATTTCTCTATAGATTATTTTAATTCTATGTTAAAATTATATTTATATTTAAGCGTTACCATATATGATAAAAAAAATATTTACTCAAAAATCGGTTTTATATATTAAACAATCTTTGAAATACATAATTTAAATAAATTATTCTATGAAAATAAAATTCAGGATTAAAACAAATTAAGAAAATTAAGGAGTAGATGCAATATCCAAAATTTGAATAATATATTTTAAAACTTTATTGGATAAATAGAACATGGCTTAATTTCAAGTGTTAGTTCTGTCTGCTGTGATGAGTATATTTTATTTCATAAATATACAATGAAACCTTAAGATGAATATTTTATATAGCTTTATTTTAGTATAAATAATTTAGTTAATCAGAATCCTTATTAAAAGATCACTCTTTTCTTAGATTTTGCTTTCCTAATAAACTTTATAAAAATACATTACAGACATGAATGAGAAAATATAAATCGTGAATTAAGCTCAAAATCACCATAAAAAACTCAATAAGATGTTCAGGCTTCTCTTTAGAACCAACTTTTAACAGTATTAATAAAATTTGTACTCAATTTTTACAACATGAGAGTTCCTGTTATAAATTTCTTACAAAGTGTAGATAAAAGTTGGAGAATCACTTATATAAAGAAATAATGGTTGATTTTTCAGGTCGTGCACAAGACTGAACCTATCCCGATTATGTTTCTTCTGCTTTACATTCTCTTATTATCTTATTCTTTAGTTAATGGATCTTTATAAAGCTGTCACTACTCCTCAGCTAAAGTAAAATGATATTGATAGAATTTTATTATGGATAAATATTTTCAGATATATTTTTAAGCCCCTAAACCACTGAAAGGATTTGAAACTTATGAATATTATAATATGGTTGATTTTTAATTCTTATCATTATAAATACAATTGGATTATAAATTTTTTATAAATCGCAAATTAAAAAAAATCTAAATTTAGCTGAATGAAAACAGCTTTTTTTTGAAAGATATCCATGCCTTTTTCGACTCTATTTTCTTTTCTAATCTGGCCTAGAAATTTCCAAAAAATTACCTTATTTTCCAAAACTTTCCAATAGATAAATAATGCTAATCATATAACCATTGGGTTTACATGATGTAAAGTTTCTTATTTCCAGAAAATAGAAAATTGATAAAAAAATGTATTAAAATTAAAAAATTACAGTCAATAGTGATTTTAGCTAAAAAAGGTAATAAAGAATTGATCATATTGTATTTTCTTGTTTACCGAAGAATATCCCATTTATTTAATCTTTTACACCAGAAAATTCACATATTTATTATTTTGAGTCAAATTATTAAGTTTTTATTGATTTAAAGAATTTTTATGAAATTACTATTTTATTATTTGATAAAATTTTAGTTATAAAAATATAATTTAATGTTTTGAATTAATAATAAGACATAATCTCAAAAAAAAAAATGATGAAATTTTGAAAAACCCTCAAATCCTCTAAAAAACAGATATATTTAATTTTCCAGCCATTTTCACCCACTAATTTTTAAAAATTTGTCAAAAAAAAAAAAAAGTATTTACCAAATTTATTTTTACCATTTTATATTTGTTTTTTTGAGATTAAACGCCGAATTGAATCAGAACAAGATCTACAAATAAAATAAAGGTTTTATTTTATTTAGCTCTTTCATCCTTGGTGAGTCTTTTTTTACAATTCTCATGGCCAATATTTATTCCGTCTTTGATTTAAGCCTTAAAATAAACTTTCTGTTGGCTTAATTTTCAAAATAAACAAAAATGTTTTTGTAAAATTATGAAATCAGAGGACATGACACAATGTATTGAAAGATTGTATTATACAAATATGGCAAATTTTTAGAGAATCTGATAACTTGGTAGGGTATATGACTATTTTTTTAAAATGGTGATATTTTTGATAAACCCCTGCATAATAATCTGATGATTTGTTTAATAATCTAACATGAAACTAACAAAAAAATTTCGTGTAACATTCGCTGTTTTTTTTTTACAGTTTTCTCTTATTTTTTTTGGGCTTTTAATATAATGTTAATTCAAAACAATCCTAACTTATTAAAAAGGATGTTTAATATAGGGTTAAAATTATATGAAAGGCACTTATAGATTTTTTAGAACTCAGATGTGATGAAAAAGCTAATTTTATATGAATTACTAGATAATAAAATTTCTAATAGTATATAAGCACCGATTTTCTCATCATTTTTTTAAAAAGAACTTAATCCATTATCTATTATAAAATGAATAAAACTAGAAAAAATTGGGCTTAAGCTGACCCCTTAGAAGTCGATAAAAGAATGAAAAATATGAGGTTTGCTACTCAAAACTTTATAAAAAGTACAAAAGTACCTTTTACTACTGTATAAAAAAAATTTCAATGGCTGTGGAGTGGACTTAAGAATCGACGATTAATATGAAAATAATAATAGTAATAAAATCTATATCTCTACACCTCACTCAACAATGTGTCCTGATTCTTTTTAAAATTTGGTTAAGAATAAAAGTGTCAAATATACTGAAGAAGATTTCAGCCCATACCAGATAAAACTGAAGCTTGAGTCTGAAGGGCTAATAATAGATATGAAAAAAAAATTACTCAGTAAGAAGAAGCCATAATTCAAAGTTTAAAAATGAAGTTAACATAAAAACTCAGCTATTAAAAAGCTCAATTTTCAGAATAAATAGCACAGCAGAAGATGATGGAGTATATGTAGCCGGTTTCTCTTTAGAACCTAATGGTATGAAGTTTATGATAACATCAAGAAAAATAATTCACAGGCTTTCATTTGCCATAAATCTTCATGTTGATTCTACGTATAAACTTATTAAGGGGTCATATACAGTGATTTTAGTTGGGTTAACTGAAAACAATAAATCATTCTCTCATATAGCTATCGCTGTAGTTAGCAGATATGATACAAAAGGTTATTAATGGGGTTTCAAATTAATAATTGGTGAGGCTAGAAGGTTTAATCTTAGTCTATTGTTTAAAAAACTTGTAGCAATTCGGTCCCGCAAATAAAAAAGGCTTTAAGATGCTTCCTTTGGATGATAAATAGGACCAACTTTTGGTTCCATGTATCTAAAAATATCAAAAATATCATTGAGAAAAATAATAAAAATATTATGTAATTTATTTATGGGGACTTATGTAAACTGCAGTTTTTAGTCAACCACGAGCTTTTCGAAAAGTCATAAAAAAATTTTTGATGAAAAATGGAAAATTTTTAGCTTCATCTCAGAACTAATCGAAATTATACGAAAAAACCCCATTTCGAAAATAATCAAAACTGGTTTGAGGGCTTGTATATTTTTGGTCCATCAAAAAATAACGCCCTTGAGAGATTTATTATGACAATTAAAGAAAAAATTTCCTGAAATAAAATTAACAAAATAATAGATTTTCTATATCTATCTAAGGGAATAATATTGGATTCTGAAAGCTTCTATTCTATATAATTTGTATATATATAATAAAATTAAATACCGAACTCATCGGAGAGAGGATTCAATTACAAAGCAATCAAAGAAAATCCTTGAGAAATAATTTTTTGTGCATCAAAAAACTTACTGAGTTCACAAGAACTAGGTAACATATCTTACAAACTTGTAGAATTGAATTTTGAAGGCATTGATTCTATGATGAGTTTTTTCGAATTTAAAACTTTTTTTTATTCGAAAAAAAAACATCTCAAATTGGAAGGATGTATATTGCTCACGTAGAAATTTTTCTAAAATCAAAGAAGTGTAATCATATACAATACTTTTTATCAGAGATTAACAGGACTGATGTAATAAGCATAACTCTGCTTTCAAATAAAAGATTAACCGGAAGACCAATAAAATAAAGAATAATTCAAGCTTGGAAAAGCAGCTAGTTAAAAATTTTCAACTATCATTAAAATTTTATAAATAATTTCAAATTCACGCATGTGAGTATTAGCTGATTTAAAATAATACATTTATTAGATTGAATTGTATTATTAGATAATTAAAGTATATTTATGGAAAGTAAAGTGAATTTTGTGAATATAGAATTTTTATAATAACTCGAGGGGGGGGGGGTCTGCACTAATGATAATCTTCAATATATTTAGACACTCTCTAGTTTTGTACTGGATTATAAATCATCCATGAACCGTGAATAGTGACTTCTTTACATGCTACGATTTTTGATTGTGTCTTCTTATGATGGAATGTGTACTATAAATACATGAAAACTTTCTTATTTATCTTTCATCCTTTTGAAAGTAATCTTAAACCCTTGAATTCGGTGTGATTATATTTTTTTCAACCTAAAGATAAGGGGGGAAATTATTTCTGCCGATTTAAATATCTAAAAGACAGAGTTTTGTTGTTTAGAATTAAATATATCTAAAAATAAATATAATGTTAAAAAAATAAAGCTTAAACACTAAAGTATAATTGTACTTATTTATAACTTGACTGATATATTATGACTTATTTAAAGATTGAAAAAAGAATAGAAAAGGAAAGGAAAGGAAAGGAAAGTTATTTGCAGTAAAAGATATTTAATGTTCATTGTAATATTCTTTTCTTTTTATTAATGTTTCAGGAAAATGTTTTCTAAAAGTGATAAAATGTAGAATTTCTAAAAAAAATAATTTAAAAAAGCTTTAGATTATATTTACACTCTTATTGGTGGTTTTAATGTAAATCTTATTGAAAATTTTGCCAAATTATAATTCGACAAGAAATCGGATTGCTGGCTTTTTGCCGAAATCGTCAGAATTTCGATCAATTCGTCAAATTTCAATACCGTTAATCAGATTTTTATAAACCAAACGGATTGAAAGATCCAAGAAACCAATAAAACGCTAAAATATAAAAGAAAGGAATCTGTATAGCTCCCAGATACTTCATTTTTTTAGCTACTTTTATGAAAAAATAGCCCTTGATTTCGTAACCTTTAATTATGATTTTATGAGGAATATTAAATCTGAGTATAAATAGAAAGAAATATCTTTGATTTGTATTATATTGAATCCTTAAGAGGTGCTGGAGAATATAGAAAAACAACATAATAAATTTTTTTGGTGTAAATAAATATCATATTATAGATAAAAAACGCTACGATTTGAAGGAGTTTGGTTATGATTAAATATTATTAGCAAATAAATTTGCATATTTTGAAAAAAAAAAAGTTTTTTTTTTAAATCAAACGAATGGGGGTTTAATAAGAATATTAGAGCCAATGATTTAAATGGAAAAAATTCTGTGGATTTTTTACTATATTTGCTGGTGTAATTAGGCGGGGAAAATGATTGTTGTCTAATTAGGTTATATATTTGCGGGTTATTCGTCATTAAGCCTAATTTTCCACCATTTTTTCCAGAAAATGTATTTAAACATAATTTGATAGTTCTTTTCGTTTTTTTATCAAAATACATTAAAAAAGGGAATATTGTAATATACTTTGGGGAAATTCTTGAATTCAAATACTCGAAAGTTTTTATAAAATGTTTTTTTTCTAAAAAATTTCGATAATTAGCACAGAATCAATATATTTTATAAATAAATAGTTAGAGATCGCATCTTTTTCGACTAATTTTATCTAAAAATTAATTTGATTACTTAAAATTCACCCGAAGATTTATCTTATAAATAAAAAATGTATTATTTTATGGGGTCCGATATTTTATTATTAAAAATTATTTTCTTAGCAAAATATGATAGATAGTTTACGCTGATTAACTTTTAATTGTTTTTTTTCTATATTATAACAGGGTATTTAGTTTTTTAGTAAAGCGAAAAAATTCTCCAAATTTTTATTTGGTTTTATTTATTAAAGCATTTGAGCTTGATAGTATCAAAAATATCAATATGAAAAAATGAAACCATGATTACTTCAAAAATATCAGCAATCCTGATTAACCTAACCTAACTCTTTGATTTCTGGAAGCTGAAATATGGCAACCAATTTATATTTAACTAAGAAATTTGATTCAGAAATAAGATTATTATTAACTTATCCTAAAATCTAAAAAAATATAAAGTAGCGAGCCACAAATATAAGACTCCGAATAATGGTAAAGTATAATGTTTTTTTAAGCGCAGAATTTAACCAAATAATATAGTTGATCTTTGTTTACCGATTCAACATCGAGTATAAAAAACAACTATATATAATATTTATGCTGTAATAACCTAAATTTTTATTTAGATTTAACTAAAAGAATTTTATTAAAAAAAATCTACAATTGTAAAAAACAATTAAGCGTGAAACTCAATAGCTTAATATTAAAAAAGAGTTAGGTTCAAAAAACTGCCTCCCTTTTTATATAAAGAAACTATTTTCCTAATCTTGATTGAATTGAAGATACTTTTTCTTTATTTTCTTTTTTCCTTGATCTATCTCTGTCAATGGCGCTATCTCGTTTTGTGTAAGATTCACTATCTCTATTAGGTTTGGGGTCAAGGTCGTGATATCGTGATGAGCGAGGATCCTTGTCCAATTTTCTGGACTTTCTTGGTCGTGATTCATATTCATCTTTTTTTTCAAAGTCCGTTGTATCACCAGATCTCTTAGCACTTCCTAAAATTGATATAGAATTTTTAGAGGGTTTTTCTGAGACTGATTTCTTTTCAGCATCACCTAGGGTTTTTTTGTTGTCTTTTTTTTCAGAGATATTCTCGACTCGGGAAGATTTTTGGTATTTATTGTTTTTATTAATATCAACATCTGTCTTAACTGGAGAAGATCTCGATTTTTTTTCTCGGAATTTTTCACTAATGTCTCTGCTTTTCCTGTCATTGGTTAATGGATTAAATGTATTAGAATTGTATGTATCTGATACTCTAGAGCTATCTAGCTCTTTATATGGTGATTTTGCATTGGATTTTTTGGGAATCGTACTGATATTAATATTAGAAGTAGACTTATTTTCAGAAGCTTTGGGCATATCTTTGAGTTTTGAATTTTCAGATTCCAGTTTATTATTTGACACTCCTAATGAGGTTTTAGAGGATGAGTGTTTTGACTTTGAATTATAATCCAAATTTTTAGATGAATTTTTGGAATTGGAGTCTTTGGTAGCCTTTCCAAGAGATGGATCATTTGGAGCTGATCTGCTATTTGATTCTGCAGTATAATAATTATTTTTCTGCTTTTCATTTCTTTTTGAGATTCTATCGCTATGATAATCGTTTCTAGAATTTTTAGAGCTTGACTCAGTGGAATCAATTCTTTTTATCTCTTCATATTTAAATGATTGGGATTCCGATTTGATCATCGAGTTCTTGCTCGAATTTGACGTAGACTCGATTCGGTTGGAAGAGTCGTCATTTCTATATTTTGAATCACGTCTCTTATTCCTAGGTTCAGAATCATTAGTTTTAAGATTATTTTTTGATGAATCTGAAGCTTTGAGCAATACAGTATATTCTTTAGAATGCGACCTTTTAATGTCAGTATGATTTTCACCTAGTAACGCTTCTTTGGCAGAATCTGAATCATTATATTCCTTAAATCTGGAATTATCAAAATCTTTACTAGAATAAGACTTTTTAACACTATCAGATCTGTGAAAACCCGTTTTCTTTGAGGATGAATCATCATTTAATTCGTTATAATCAACTTTATCTGAGCTCAAAAGCTTATTTCCAGCTTTGGAAAGGCTTACATCGTTATTGGATGATTTTTTGGAGATTTCACGAGACTCTTTTTCCAAATTTTTTAACTTAGAGGAACTTATCTCATTAGATATTGGGTCAAAGGGAGCGGTTTTTTTTTGCCGTTGACTATTATCGGATTTTTCATAAATTTGGTTTCCCCTCGATTTATAAGCGGAAGGTTCATCTCTAAAGTATTTCTCTTTTGATGTGTTTTTATCTTTGGATATACTATTAGATCTATCACTCGATGGATTTCTATAAGAGGAAGGAAGTTTCTCGGAATATCCGTTTTTTGAGTCAAATTCTCTAGCTCTTTCTTTGCTTGAGTATTTTGAACTATTGACATCACTTTTACGATCTTTGTAAACATTGGTATAATCCTTCTGAGAACCTTTTGTTTTTTCATCATTAAATCGAGAATCTTTATTTTGGCGTTCTTTATCCTTATTGTGATTTCTTGATTTATTAAGATTTTCTCTAGAGTTTTCGTGACTGCTATTTGAATTTAAGTATTTAATATTTTGGGGGTTATGTTTTTCCGATAAATCTCTTGAACCGGATTCTGCACCAACCTTAACGTCTCTAGATTCGTTATAATGTTCTTTAACATCTTTATGAATTTTAAAATCCTCGTAGCCTTCACCAGAATAAGAACTGTTGCGATTTAAAATTTTGTATCCTTTATTCGAATCTTTAGTGTCTCTATGATATCTATTTGAAGGGCTTTCATTTCTAAAGCGTAAGCCTCTCTCGTTACTATTAAAGCCAGAATGTGGATGATCGTTGGAAAAATCTTTCGAATAAGAGCTTTTAGAGATTCTTGTAAAACCATATCTATTGTTGGATTGATCATCTAAATTATTATTAACTTTAGTATCAGTTCTTTCTCGATCATTATTATGATTTTTGTGGAAATCGGAGTTATCCTTACCATATCGACGAGGACTAATGCTACGGTTATTATATGAACTGCTTCTACTTCTACTCCTTTTTCGATCGTTGCGTCTGGGGTAAGAGCTATCTTTGGAATTTTTAAAGAGCGAATTCCCTTCTAAAGGGGGTGGAGAGTAGCTTCGAATATTGGATTTGGGACGGTTTTCATCCGATTTCATGAGGTCTTGTGCTTTATAATTATCTACTGAAGAGAATTGATCGTCATTTTTAGATAAAGGATCAATATTAGGGGTTTGGGATCCATGAATACTAATATTATTGACCTGGGTATTAGTTTTCAATTCCTCAATGGGTAAAGATTTTATTTGGGGTTGGAAATTTGGTCGAACAAAATTAAAAGGATTAATAGATAAATTTGGTCGGTTCATATTAAAAAAAGGCATAGGGATAACTCCATTATTTGGGTTCATGCCAACATTGTAAGGGAGGTTCATATACTGATGAGGGATCATCATTGGATTTGGAAAGGGGTACATATTAGGCATCATTAATGGCGGTTGTGGCCCTCCAGGAATCAAGTTATTTATAGGAGGAGCCATATTGGGAGGAAAAGGAATATTTAGAGGCGGTCTTATTCCAGCCGAATTCAAGGAAGAAACTTGAGTGGGATTTTCAGGATTATTTTTAGTAATTCCGCTGGAGTATGCATTGTTGCCATCATTTTTTGAATCGGGACCGTCATCAGATAAAGTCTGGATTCTACCAATAACGGGTGCATCACCCTCTAATTTTTCAGATACCTTAGCTTCCTTCAAATTCTTAAGAAAATTCTCCACATTTAGCCGAGTTTTTACATCTGGAAGAAGTTCCGAATAAACTAAAAACGAATCCGGTTTTTTGCAAATAGGACAAATTTTATTGGGTGTAGGAGGATCAGTTTCAGCTAGGAGATATTTCTCTATGCAAGAGGAGCAGAAAATTGATTTGCAACAAGGTGATATTAGAGCATCAGTAACTAAATCAGAGCAAATAGTGCATTTTAAATCCTCAGGAATTTGCGTATTTTTATATAACTCGGAATTAGCTTTGACGGATGTTTTAGATAAACGGACGGCTTCATTCCATGGATCTTCGTTTGTAGTAGCAACAACTAAGGTACCATCGTTCGTAACCATGGCATGCTTACCATCCTCAAGCTTCTCAACTTTCTGCAAGAAGGATTTAGGAATTCCTGTGGTTCTCTTTACGCGTTTTACGTTGTCTGCAATAGAACCAGTGCTGGGATCACGATTAAGAGTGGGGCAATCTTGAATCCAGTGTCCTGCTTGACCACAGCGAAAACACACATACTTATCTGGTGGCTTGAGTCTTATCCTGTCGGGGTTTTCCGGTCGATAATAATGTCCCTTACCAAAACTCTGGGGTCTAAAACTCATGGTTGGTTTATGACTAAAAAAATATCAAGAAAAATTGTAAAAAATTGGATTAAAAACAATTCTGAAAATTGATAAGGCATGGATATCTAGAGTTTAAAACGATTTAATATGAAAAAAATCAAAAGGAAATAAGGTGAAAAATCAATATGTGAAAGCGACAATAGTTTAAAAAATAGACATGAACCACAATAAATATATGGAAAAAACGAATGAAATGTGAAGATAGAATACAATGGTTTAAAAAAAACTTGCTTTTCCATTTGATTTTGCTGATAATTCCACTGTTCGCTGCTCTGCTGGAACATAGCAGCGATTTTTGACCTCTCATCTTCAACTAATGAATCTCCAATTTGGGTATTAGTAGACAATGAATTACCCATAGGATTAAAATCATTTAAGCCGGGCAAATTAGAAGAAAGTTGAGGGGTATTGTGGAAATTAGGTACGGAAACATTATGGTTTGAAAGGTCAATTGACTTGTTTTGAGGAAAAGAAGCTAAATCTTTTTTATTAGGAATAAATAAGTTGGATCTGGGAGGGCCGTTGTAAGGGACCCTTCTGACAAAAACAGAGGTATTTCTCTGAATCTGGGATTTATCATCTAAGTATTCTTTTAGATGAAAGAGCAAGGAATGGAATGAAAAGCAACCAGAAATTAATTGAATTTATTTTGATTGAAGAAATTTTTAAAAAAAGTTAAAATTTATAATGAAAACAAAACCTTCATTCGTTTGAGAGTTAATTATATTTACGTCAAATTCATCGACATTTAGCTTTTTTACTTTGAGAATCTCCTGCTTAAGATCGTGAACTGATATCGAAAGACCGTCGAAAACTATAGTAGAATAGTCTTTGGCGGCTTTGAATTTGTAGTGAATTTGAGACATTGAATGACCATTTAAAATTATGAGAAGATGTTTGTTTTTTTAAGAAAATATTGTTTCAATTATCAATTTTTGATTTTGTTTTTTGCTTTAGATATGAATGCGTTTACTGGCCAAAAAATAAACCAATTATGTTATTTTAAAATCATTATTGAAGCTAATAGATAATAGGAAAATAACATTATCCAATAACTATTTTGAATACTAATTTTCCAAAACTCCGATGATGCTGACTGGCAGAATTACGCGTCAATAGATTAGCTTATAATGCGTAGCAAATAATGGCAAGTATGAACTCTGATAAAATTGGCGGACTATTTATTGAAAGTATTTACACTACCCAGTCAGCTTTCTAGTTGTCTGAAAAGTAAATTATTACCATCATTTTATTGCCAATATATTACTGATTTGTACTAATCTTATATAAAACGACGGCTGATTATCCATTGAAATTGGTAAATATCAATGTCGAAAATTTGGATAATTGTATATCTGTATATTTTTAAACGTAACTTCTGAAAATTACAGTGTTTCGTTTTCTTCCCGATATTTTCATGGTACATAGCATTTAAAGATGATCAAGGCAATAACATTTAATCAATTCAAAACTAATATTTTAGCGTGAGATCATATCGGACAACTACAATGATTAAGGATCCTCTGTATATTCAACATCTTATATAAAAAAGGTACTTTTCATTGGATCAAGAAGCTCTGTTTTCTAAGATATGCTCCAGATGAAGGACGGGCATTTTTAAAAATTGCGCCTTAGCAATAATAAAGGTTCAGGATTGGGACGTTTTCGATTTCTCGTAATACGAAAAAGTACCAATGAAAAAACGGAAATTGAGGGAGAAAATGCCCAGAACACAAGAAACCAGGCAACATTTAAAGATACTACCTGGAGTACACAGGAGATTCTGCAATTCAGAGAAAATTATATTTTCTATTTCTGAAGGATTTTAAATTCCTCCTCAATATCCTCTGAGCTTTTATGCCCCCCCCCCCCCCCCCCCCCCC
>LSSL01005286.1:0-22362 GCA_001953115.1 Smittium mucronatum
CACTCAGAAGATTCTTGAGATGGCTCAACTTCAGGTGTCATTTCGGTGGATTCGCACTCAGAAGATTCTTGAGATGGCTCAACTTCAGGTGTCATTTCGGTGGATTCGCATTCAGAAGATTCCTGAGATGGTTCAACTTCAGTTGATTCACACTCAGAAGATTCTTGAGATGGCTCAACTTCGGGCTGTTCTTCGGTTGATTCGCACTCAGAAGATTCTTGAGATGGCTCAACTTCAGGTGTCATTTCGGTGGATTCGCACTCAGAAGATTCCTGAGATGGTTCAACTTCAGTTGATTCGCATTCAGAAGATTCTTGTGATGGCTCAACTTCAGGTGTCATTTCGGTGGATTCGCACTCAGAAGATTCAGAAGGAATATCTTCGGTTTCAGATGATTGTTCTTGGAGGGTTGGATATAACTGTTCACTTGAGGGCAATACCGATGGTATCTCAATAGTTTGGTACAAATCCATAGTGGAGTTAGGACCCTCCTCTGAACTTTGACTCACTTGACTTTGGTAAACTTGACTATCTGTTTCTGATGATTGATCAACTGAAGATTCGACGGTGTCGCATTCACTTGAAGCTGATATAATCTCCTCAGTTTGACTTTGTGACATCTGATAATTCATGTACACTGGTGGTACGCTTGTTGGTGAGATTAGACTAACACTTTCATCAGACTGGCAAGTATCTTCTGAGGAATCAGATAGATCAGATTCTGAGGATTCACAGGTGGTACCTTCTGAAGAGTTATCTACTGACGATTCACAGGTGGTATCTTCTGAAGAATTATCCACTGACGATTCACAGGTGGTATCTTCTGAAGAGTTATCTACTGAGGATTCACAGGTGGTATCTTCTGAAGAGTTATCTACTGAGGATTCACAGGTGGTATCTTCTGAAGAGTTGTCTACTGAGGACTTATAGGTATCTGATTGTTCTAGGGAATTGTATAATCCACTATTTCCTCTTTTTCCATAGATATTTTTACTTCCAGAATACGAGGGTGGCTCGTTGGAGCCATTATCCTGAGATTGAGAATCAGAGTTGGTAGAGACTCCATATTCATTATCGTCGCATTCACTTCCAGAGCTGCTGACGTCACTTGAATAGGTGTTTTCTTCACTACAATCTGAGCTGTAGTTACTGGGGATCACAGATCCATCAGTACAGTCGGTACTCTGAACAGCTTGACCTTGATATGGTGATTTTTGATAATTTGAAGCGGCTAGCGCTCCAGATGTTCCAGCAACAAGTAAAAAAAGAATACTGAGTCTCATGACGTTTTTTTAGATAGGGTATATAAATTTAAGTAGGGACAAGATTGTATTCCTATACTTAGGCGTCTAGCGAGGAAGGTTAGAGGATGAGTATAGTATAGAAATATAATTTAAATGAGGGAAATTTCTCCTTTGGTTCAAAACATGTAATTACTATGCGATACTATATGAGGATATACTAACCATTATATAGTTTTTTCTTTTTTTGATAAAATTTCTGGTGTCCCCGCAAATAATTAATGGCTTTCCTAATAAATTTTCAATAAATGAAATTATCATTCAGGCGGTTATCTAGCTGTTTGTGAGTAAATGGATTTTTTTCTTATAATAGTCCTAAGTTCATACAATATTTTACTTAACTTATCCACAATGAGCCAAAAAAAACTCCCATTAAGCAGCAGTACTTTTACATACAATTCATTCCAATCGGCAACCCCTACATTCTTTCTTTTCTGACATTCGTCCTTGGCCGATCTATTGTTTAACATTATCAACTTTATTCGTCAAGGCACCATTTAAAGAGATAGAATCCATTGTGCAAGAATAAAAAAATATCATTGATAATCTTAATTGACTCATTGTTTTCTTGTAATAATGAAATGGCTCAAAGATTATTTATAAATTTAAACTGTAACACTTACCCATTTTTATATTATTTAATTGTCTATCTTTTGGGACACTATTATGATGCCTTCATTCATTAAGAATGCAAAATTTTACTTGTTTTTTAAGAAAGGATATGTTAGAAAACGTTTTTATATCTACATTTATATCTACCTTTTAATCTATTTTAAGGAATTAAGCGTGTCAATCCCGGGATATAAACAAATAGTTCTTATTGGGGATTAATATTAATGAATGATAAAAAAATTCCATGGTGCGGGATGTAAATATATATTCTATATGATAAGATGGTTCATTATAGTGTGTTCTAATGATACCTTATATGAACTAAAACCAAACGCTATTCTTAAATTGGATTGAGTAACCACCCTTAAAAAATGCATATTGTGTTTAAAAAATTTAAATTGGCAGATTTTTTAAACGATTCTATATGTAAATATACCATTTTCATAATGTTTCATTTAATTGAAGAAATACATTCCATATTTCCATATTAAAAAAATTGCTCCTCACAATAACTATTTAATTTAGAAAAAGAAAGCCTGATTATATTAAACTTATCATTTAACATTCTATATTCATATCTTAATTATCTTGAGTAGGAATCACGTATTTGTTTTGTTAAAAATTATTTGATTGTTTTCTACTGGCATAAAGATTTTTTTCCCTTTTTTCAGCTCAAGTTATGAAAAAAGGCTTAATTAGTCATGTTATTGTTGCTATATTATAAAATAATCAACTATTCTTTTTTGAACCAATAAAATCATTTATTTTTGAATGTTTGGCTTTGGGGTAAAAACATTTTGACGACTTTAAATGCTTTTTGTTGATGAAATACAACAATGATGCTGCTCTAAAAGCGAGCCGACACATTGTTACGTGTAAGTAATTCGATCGTTAACAAACCTCTTTTTTTTAGAAAAAAAAAAGCCTCTTATATCTATTGAGTTAACTTTTAACAATCCCAATATCCATAAAACGATTTATTTCTGTAAAAAAACGTCTAATATGAAAACTGAAGTTATTAAAAACCCGGAGCGTTTTGGTTGATTTTTAATCAACCTCATATTCATTTGGTATTTGATAGATAATGTAGGAATTTTAACCATGAATTAATTCTAATCGATTTAAGTGGTTGATTAAAATGCACCCAAGAAAATTAATTGATAATTTAAAGTGGAGCTCTAAGATTGGCTTTTTCCTATAAATAGTATAATTATAGAATTCTTAAGATTTGAAATTTTGAGCTATAATTATCATTCTTCGAGCATGTATTACGGTCTGAATTTTTTTTTTTGAGCTGACTAGCTCTTCACTTCGTTTGTGACGTCAATCTTGGCGAAAGAAACCTTTTAAATCATCCCAAGATTTAAACTTTTACATCAAATATTTCAATGAACTTTAAACTCTTTAACATAAATAAAGTTAAAATGTTGTGTCATATTTTCCTTATACTTTTTTTTTTGTGTAGCATGGCTTTTTTGAATTATACACTCTCGTTTAGTGTTGAAGAGATAAAAAGGATCATGAATTATATATTTCCTCTCATGTATTTGTGAATTGCACTTCTTTATATTGCTTTATAATTTCTGATTCTTGCAAATAAGATTTGTTCAATATTCTACATTTTTTTCAAAATTTGACTTATTTTATAATTATGAATTTTTTGGAATAAACCAAAATTTAGATTCACACTAACGATAAAACATCTTAAATGATCTTCTTTATAGTAAATGTTAACATTTTAGGGGTATTAATCGTATTGATAAAAAATCATTTTATCTTGCACACCACGCTCGCATTTTTTCAGTTAACTTTGATAAATACGTTTAAAAATAATGCTTTTTAATATTTTATTGTTTTTTCTGCAAAAAGTTCCATCTTTAATAGGATGTTTAATTAATAAGCTGGGTGTTATTTAAAAATACGTGAATTCACGTTTTTAGGTTAGGCTAATCTTGGTTCTAAATATTTTATTTGCCTTAACCAACTTTTAGGAATTGAAACGTTATTTTTTATCTACTATTTTTATTGAAGTGAAAATTAAAATATCTACTATACACCTTCTTGATAAAGTAAAATTATCAATATTTTTGTACAAACAATACACGGTATACTAAAAGAAGGTAAATCTCTTTATATTTGATATACATTAAACTTTCTTCCTAAAAGATCTAAGTTTAGCATAGTGAATCTGTGAATATATTTGAAAAGGAAACGGATATTTTTTAAAAAAAAATTAGGTTATAGTAGCAAGATATCCATAGCATTAATTCTTTGGAAATAGGAGCTAGAAAGCGTCGTTTTAATACTAGAACTTTTTTGTTAAAATATTTTTTACTTATTTAAAAGCGAGTAAAAGTCTTAAGAAAAAAATTTTGTGAAAAAAACAATAATTTCAAAAAGACATTAAAGATTAATTGGTATGTCCCTAAATTCTTTTAACAATTTTTAAAAAAAAAATTGGACTTTAAAGTGCATAAATTTGTTAAGGCGGCTATACAATTATTGTTTATATATTTGGTATTATCACGTTTAATTTTTTTTTTGTTCCCTAGACTTTCAATTAAATA
The DNA here is from genome assembly GCA_001953115.1 of Smittium mucronatum. Taxonomy (NCBI): domain Eukaryota; kingdom Fungi; phylum Kickxellomycota; class Harpellomycetes; order Harpellales; family Legeriomycetaceae; genus Smittium; species Smittium mucronatum. The sequence continues at coordinate 4,481 of LSSL01005286.1, forward strand.
TTTTCATTAATATCTAAATATATATAATTAACTAGTTTTTTTTTCTATTGCTTTTTTTTATTTTTTTACCTAGAATCTTCAAGAAACGGATATATTCAATTTTTAAACTTAAAAAAAGGGTTTGAAAATCCTCAAAAATATTATTTTTTTATGCTGACAAGCTTGTATTATTTATATATTTGACGAGTGAAAGTAAGGGGGAAAAAAGATACTCTGTTTAAAAAATATTTTTCATCTATTTTTGCTATATCTCATCATTTTTTTTTGGATATTTTTGTCACATAGCATAAATTTTAAAAAATAATGAAAAACTAATAATTCTATGAGAATTTTTATATTTTTTTGAATATAATTAATTTAAATTATTCGATAAAATAGCTTGTACTCACAGAATTTATGTTTGTTAGAGATAGATATGAAATGATTTCTATATATATTTTTTTTAATTCCGTTTTAACCATATAGTGATCAGATACGATTTTTAAAGACAAATTTTTTGTTGTCAAATAAAGCTTTCATTATTGCTATTTATAGAATTTCTGACTTGGTTCTAACTTTTCATAAATTCTCAGACCGATTTATCGTGTTGCAGTAATCAGCAAAGCATTTTAGTCTAAAATTTAAGGTATTTCAATTTCAATGGAACAATATACAAACTTTATTGATATAGTAGAGATGTTTTTTTGAACTATCAAAGACGCTTCATTATATGAAGCCGAACTTCAGAACACATAATAAAATTGTGATTGTGATTGTGATTACTAACCTCTTATAATATTTATAACTCTAAAAAATATATATTATGAATAATCAACACCTATTCAAGACTGGATGGCGGGTGTAGCATCCGAAATTCTTAGGTGTTTTACTTTCATAAATAATATCTCATAACTATTGTGATTTAAAACCCTTGCTAATTATTTTTTTTTGATTTTCCATTTTTTTCAACGAAAAATCGATGGTCTTTCATGATATATTTGATTTTTCCCCGGATATTTTCAATAAAGACATAAAGATAGGCCCCAGCCATTTTTATTATCTTTATATCTTGAAAAAAAAAAATTGAAATATTTGTACCTGAATAAATGGTTTCAGACTTTTGAGAAACTGCGCATTTCACTTACTGTATGAACCAATTAGCCATCATGGTTGATATTTTTTATACAAATAGAAATTTATAGCTTTCCCAAGATTCGTGGATTATTATTTTATTATAGATGGACGAAAAAATGGTCAAATTTCTATTATATTTAAAGAAATAGGACAATTTTCAATTCAACATAATAGTTCTGAATTATTTTAACTTTATTTTGGTTTTTTCGTATTCCTTAATTTAAAAATAAATCCCCGATGAATATATACTATAGAAGAGTGGATTTTAATTTAGTCACTTCGAATTTCAAGTTACAAACATCAAATTAATGAAGAATTTATTTTAAAACAAAGCGCTTAAATTTTTTATAAATTATTATGAACAGATTGAAAAATTTTTAGGGCTAAATTATAGTAAAATAAAATAAAATCAATGATTTAAAAAAAACTTATTTTTTAAAATTTAAGTAACTATTTTTATATAATTGGTGTGTAGAAATCTTTTACTTTTATAATAAATTTAATATTTAACATACTTAAGTTTGACCCTAATTTTTTACGAAGAGTGATTTTTAATATGGTTTTATATATGTCCATTTTTGATTTTTTTTGAAAAAGAGGGAAAAAAGAACTGATATTCCTTTTTTTTAAGTGGTATTTTTTCACTCTGGAATCTATATAAGATGGATATACTATTACAAAAAAAAATTTCTTCATATAAAAATCACTTAAAGCTTGGATGTCTTCTTTGTATTCTGAAAATTTGATTCAAATTGTTTTTTATTGTAAATGATTTATACTTAAATAAAAAAAACTCAGCATATTTAAATATTTAATTAAAAAGTATTAGAAAAGTGTAAATACTTTGAATTGAGTTTTCAGACAATTTTATTTCTATTATATTGATTCAGAAAGTTAGTTTTTTTATTATCTTTTTTCTTATTATTACACTCACTAACTTATTTTTCTTTTTTCTTATTATTACACTCACTAACTTATTTTTCTTTTTTCTTTTTGACACAAAAATTATCTAAATAAAATAATATTATAAAAATTCTCAATGTTTATTAAAAAGTAATCTAGCTTTAATTTATACCCTGTTGCATAGAATAAAAATTTTAAATCTTAGTAAGATAATTTTTGGTGTAAAAATAATTCAATTAACACAGATCCCTACTCTGTAAATTTTACGGAATATCATTTGGATATTATTTTTGTTGTTTCCTTAAAAAAAATACGTATATAACCTATCTCTTTGATGTCCTTATCGAAAATCCTTGAATTCAATTTATGATCATTTCGTGAAAAGAGTTAAACATTTTCGGTGAATATATGTGAAAATAATATTTAATAATTTAAATAATAGAAAATATTATAATTACATATTTATTTGGATCATAATTTTATGTTTAATAATATCTATCATTATATGTATTAATCTTTATTATATATTTTAAATAACAAAAAATGTACCTTAATTTTATAAAATTCTATATATTAGGCATAAATAAAAGAATTAGACATCAAAATATGTTCTGAATTTTCTTTATAAATATTATATTCTTATATTCATCGATTTAAAAAAAATAGAAATAGAACTTGGATCTGGATATTTTTCTATATTTTATTAGGTTAAAATAATTATAAATTAAATGGAATAAACGTCTAGTTTTCTTGTTAATTTTTTTATATAACTTACTTCTTGAAAGGTTTTCCTAAAATAGATTTTCACCTTATTATTTTAATTTTTTTATTTTTATTGCCTTATATATTTGAGTTTTCACTTATTTTTATTTAAAACTGACTCTTTAAAAATAAAAATAAAATAAAATAAAATTCCGTGATACAAAAAAAAAAATACTGAATCTTCAAAAACAACCTGTGTTAAATCTCAAAAAAAAAAGTGTGTATAAAATATTTTATACTTATAAAAATAATTTTCTCAGTTAATATTTATTTTATATATCGGGTTAAAAAAATGTGATACACCAAATTGAAAGCCATTTCAGCGCTATTTAAAATAATTGTATGTAAAATACTACTGAAATGTATAAAAATGGTAATTTTTAATTTATTTTAAACTATATATTTTTCGGATCTTAATTAGATCCTATATTTATATACTTATTTAAATGTATATATAATCCTAATTTTCATTGATTTTTTATCTTACCATTACTAAAAAAAATAATAGACGCTAAGATCAGTACATAGAAGATATATAAAAACAGAAATTTTCTCAAATTACACTTTAATCTCAGATTCTTTCTGCTTTTCAGTATATTTTTTTTCATTATTTACCTTTCGAGTTTTGTGAACTTTATATATTATTCTTGATTAAAAGTAATAAATATTTTTACTAAAATAATCTTCAATAAAGCGCGTTTAATATACTAATTAAGCCCTTAAATCAAAGTAAAAAAGTTTTACCTTATGAGTTTTGGATTGATTATTTCTTTTTTGTAAAACCTCATATATTTCTTAAAAAATCATAATAAATTAATTTAAATTATTAATAAAAATTTTATACCTCAATTGATTCTAATTCATTGATTTGATTTTTTTTGTTTATGAAACAGAATTGTGATGTAATATCCCAAAATTTAGATTATATATCAAGTATCTATTATTTAAAAATCAATAGACTTTTTAGAGAAAATTATTATTTATTCATTATTCGCATCACAGAAAATTTTCCGCATTTTATAAATTGTGTTTTATGATAAAAATTAACATTACCAAGTTAATGGATTCATATATTTTTTCATTAAAATTTTTTAATATAATTTTATTTTCACATTTTGGATTATAATTTTCGAAATTTATAGAATTTGTCATAAATCAAAAAAAAATAAGATTTTATGCTTTAAATTATAGATTTTGTACTTTCAATTATTCTTTCTAAAATTTTACATTAATTTCATCTATGGCTCTATTTTTTTTATAAATTATACATGGCTTTTATAAATAAATTTTTAATTTATTCCTCTATTTTCTGAAGAAATATTTGTATTAAAAAAAATTGTTGGATATAATCCTAATTTATCTATTCCAATTAATTTAAAGTTAAAAAATACTCTGTATATTATAGGTTACAAATTATATGATTTTTTAAAAATAATTATTGTTAAAATTACGATTTTATTGGCATATCAAAATATTGAATTAATATAAAAAACAAAAAAAATGAAATTATTTCCTAAATTTTAAAAAAAACTCATTTCGATGTCCAAAATTTTTTTTATCGATTTAATCTTTTAGTTATCCTATATTATTAGACTGTTTTTTTATAAATTTTAAATATTGACTATTAGTATGTATGCAAACTAATTTCTTAAAAAAAGTTCATCACATTTATTAAATTATTTACATTATTATTCGTCACTGATTACCAGTTAATATTTAAATTTTATTGATCTTCACCGCTTTGTTTTATTATCGAACTCAATATAATATAATCTAAAAAAAATCCATTTTTTAATAAAATCATTTTTTATTAAAATAAAAATCAATTTTGATATCAGAATATAATTAACTATTAAATATACTTTTTTATAATAAATAATACGCCTGAATACACTTCTTGTAATAACATTGGATTTTTATGCGAGATAAAAAAATATTAGTTCATTTGATTTTATTTGGCACTTCATTCGATATAATTTAAATTTAAATATTTTTAGTGAAATGAAAATTCAATAATTTGTGTATATTTGTATTATAATCTTAATTATATATATATATATATATTGTTTTTAAACAATCATTCTAAGATAAAAAAATCTTTTATTACCAAAAATTGTAAAAATTATAGCTTATAAATATTTTTATGAATACCGCAACCTCTAAAAACACCTAAAAAAATATTATCTCTGTATAAAAAATAGCTTCAAATTGCATCTTTTAAGGGTATTATGAATCAATAATCGCCATTATCTTTAATAAAAAATTTTAAAAAAAAATTATATGAACTATAAAAAATATCAGCACAAAGGGTAAAAAGTTTAAAATTATTTTAATAACTTTGTATACTTAAACTATTTGCAGAAACTTCAATATAGGTGTCTTTCGAAATTATGCTTTAATTCAGTAATAATTAAAATTTTGGATTTTCCATAATTTTTACATTAATAAGTTGTGCCTATTAAATATTTCTTAGGTTACAGGTTAATTATAAATAGAATTTTCAAACGCTTTATGTTTTTTAGGGATAAATTTAACATCATTTGATATGTATTTTTGAAGCAAAATTTTTTTTAAAAAAAAATATGATAAATCATTTTTAAACCAATAAAAAAATTTATATGTGCATTATAATTTAAATTTTCCTTATTATCAAGTTTGTTATTTTTTTTTCACATCATTTGAGTTCATGTGACTGAGAATCCAAAAAAATAGAACTATAGATCTTAAAATAGCTTAAAATTTTAATTAAATCATATTTTTATAAAATAAGTCTAATAATAAAGTGTATAAAAATATTATAACTGTAGGCTTTAAAGAATTTTTATTTAAACGGCATCATAAAAATATGAACGAAAACTAAACCCTTTTCAAATTTATTTTAGATTTATTTTTGTATTTAACTTGGTTTTTGATTTTATTAGCTAACTATTTCTTAACATGTGCAATATAAATATACCATTCGAAAATAATAATTGACATGAAAATAAAATCCGCAAGCTTATTATTTACTATCTTTGCATTTTTGCAAAAATTGAAGATATACATTAAATATTAAAAAAAATTCTATTCTCAGTAGAGCAAAATGGATTCAATTAAAAAACTAAATTATTTAAAAATAATATAAAAAAATAGCCAAATAAATTCACGTGGCTTCTTATTATATAATATAAGCTATTTGATATTTATAAATGGTAACAAGATACCTCATAAAATAAATAAATAAGGAAATCCGTTGCTTTCATTACAAAATTTCCCAATAAAAAGAGCGAAATAAATTCTCGCATCGTATTTATTTTTCTTTTTTTATTAAAAAACCCCCTATTTGGGTTTTGAAGTTTTGATATATCATATTTAGAGCTCATTTGACAGTTTCTGTTCTCTGAAAAACTATATTTAACCGATATTTTTATTTTCTGTTTCACTTTATTAGATGTTAAATTAGACTTATACGGAATTTCTACCTATATATCCTATTCGATTAAACCATTAGAGTGATTCCAAAAATAGATTTTTTTAAAATTAAATCAGGAATGACCTTTTTGGATACAACAAGGGTTATTTATTATGAAACATAAATGATTTCGGGATATTATTTTTACGCTATAGTGTTTCTAAGGATTAAATTTCACTAAAAAAATTTTGCCCTGTAAAAATAATGTATATGTAAGTTTTTATGCATTATTTATATATTTGTTTTAATATTCATAACTGAAGCGTTAATTGTTTTTTTATCTTTTATAATATTGGTACTTTTGAAATTTAAAAAACCATTTTTGAGGATGTTGATTTTTTTTCGTTAAATTGAGGCTAATAATAAAAGAAAGAGATAGTTCGAAATTGATTTTTAACAGAATCAACATTTTCCGTATTAGGTTTGCGAAGTATATTTGAAATTTGGTTAGAATTTTGGTTGTTTTAGTGATCAATATACTCATCAAACCATGCTGAATCAGTGATTTATCTCATTTTTTATTAAATAAACAATCAATATTTAATTAAACGTAAACTATATCATGAGTTTTTAAATACATACTGATTTCGAAAGGTGTATTTTTAAGAAATATATGTTATTTTAATCAGGAAATTAAGTAGTAATTAATAATTTCCTTAATCAAAATCTTTTTTTTATTTAATACATTAAACTTTGATTAAATCCAATTTGATATTTTTGAAAGTGAAAAACATAGTGTGGTAAGTTTATGTGTTAATTATACATTTACCTCGATAAAACTTCAAAATAGGAATCAAAATAAATATTAAAAACAATAAAACCTCCATAATTTATCATTCATGGGTGATTAAAAGTGGTATTTCGATAAAATTATTTATCTTTTCTAGAACTACATTGTCATTTTTTTAAATAATATAGATCAAAATAAAATATGGTGTATCAAAATTTTAACTTCAAAAATGGCAGAGGTTTTTTTCTAGAGAAAAACTGAGACTATATGGGAATATATTTCATGTTATATTTGGGCCAAATGATAATAAAAATGACAATTTTTTTTTAATGTTTTTTTCTTATGCGCTGGCTTGATTCTGTTTCTAAATATAAAAATTTCTTCAATTCCCAAATTTAAAGCAAAGTAGGTTTATTTTATTAGTCAAAATAATTTTTAAATTTTTATTTGTTCTCGTAAAATTTTTCGAAATGATGATCATTTTTTTAATTTAACAAAAAAATATTTATAAAAATCTATTCTTGTACGAAACAAAAATGATAAAAAATGATATGTAAATTTACTAATTTTGGTTAAATTTTTTTCCTCAAATTTAGACAATTAGATAGCTGGTTATGATTCAAAACTTAATTCAGAATTAACCAAAAAAAACTAAAATTCTATCATTTTCTGTGTATAAAAAAACGAGATACAAATTATTAAAGAGCTGTGAAGATATAATATTTTCAAAGGTATTATTAAATTTTCTGGTTTTAATAAAAATTATTATCATCATAGTTATCCAAAAAATCGATTTAATGAGCTTAAAATATCATAAAAAGTTTAATCATAATTCAAAAAATATATATATACAAAACTCTACTTTAAGATATTATACATTTTTTCTAGGCTTCAGAAAACCCCTATCTTTTTAACATTATAATTTAAAATAAAAATTTAACGTTCAATTTGGAAAATTTGAATATCAGAGAATAAAAATATATATTTTAGTATAAATATAGTTTTATTTTTTGAGAAAACTATACATAAAAGTTATATATTTTTTAATCAAAAATTTTCAACTTTTTTTTTCATTTTGAAGCTTTGGCATAAGTTTTTTATTCAATAAAATGGTAAAAAGATACAGGGAATGATAATATAAAATTAATTCAAAATAGTGTTCAAAGAGTTTGAAATATAGCTCTTTATAAAGCCAATTATAAATATTTTTATTATAAATGAAATAATAAAAGCTATTTTTCTAGTAGAAATCTATATATTAACTTTATTTTAAGTATAGCAATATCAGATAATTTTATTTTAATATTTTTTGTGAAATTCAGAAGAAAGATGTAATTTTAATCAAAAAAATATTTTAAACTTAAAAAATGGCTATCTTTGTGTAAATTTAGACAATTTAAATTTAAATTTAAATATTAAATAATTAAGGTATTTTTTGAAAATCCAAATAGATAAAAAATTAATACGCGAATGAATTAATCTTTATTTAATTAGCAGAATTTTTTATACTGATGCAAATTTGCATAATTACAATACCTTTTTATAAAAATTTTTTTTATTATTAATAATCTAAAAAACTATAAAAAATTTCTCGGATATTATTCAATATTATTCTTACTTTTTGATTAGTAATTATAATATAAATGTGAATAAATCACAAAAAAATTAGTTGTTTTATTTTGGGTTTTACATTAAAATGAAGCCTCCTGAAATAATAAAGAAAATCTTATTCCTTAATAATAACCAATAAATGAATATATGATGAATTATGTGTGATATTCTTAGGTGATATAACCCTAATAAAAATGAATATACCCGAGAAAAGTTTTAAAATCGGTATTTAAAAAATATTTATAGCTAAATAAAATATTTTTAAAATATATTTCAGAACTTTATCTGTGAAATAATTAATTCTGAGCCTTAAAACTATAATTCTAAGAGATCATCATAGCTCTACACGTTTTTATTTAATTAAATTCATAATATTTAGAAAGATAATAGTTATCAAATAACGATTTATTTGGAAATTTTTATGTTATATGACACAAATGATGTAATAAATATATAAAATGGCGTTAATATTTGAAAAAATGAAATTTATTTTATTATTTAAGTTGTTAAGAACCTTTTTAAAAAAAATAAAAAATAAAAAATAAAAAATATTTCCCTCTTGTATATAAAATTATAAATAAGTCAGAGTGCAAAAGTAAATTGACCTAATAAGTTGGCAACTATATAAATATTTATAAAAATGGCTAATTTTACTTAACCATATGAATATTTTTTTAATTATAACGGCTTCACACTTGAAATAATGATTCAATACATATAAAATATCTTCAAATATCATAATTACAGATTTTTTATTTATAAATTTTGCAATAATTTTCTTTATATATTTTAAATTTATTATTTTAATTTAATAATTATTGAAAATTCAATTAAACTTTCAACATCTTAAGAAAGCTTTTATAATTCGCAAATTATAGAAACACTTTCAAATTTTCAAAAAAAATAGTATAATCATTTAATTGATTCGGTATATCATCTACTTTAAATAAAGATTGATCTTTTTTCCAAAATAAAATTTCGAAATGTTTTTTATTATATTCAAATTTTTTGAATAAGTATTTTGCCAACAAAAAAAACAAGATAATGTTTTTTTATAAAAAAAATACTCAGAATGTATAATTATTATTTTCCCAAAACACTTAAAAAAAATAAAAAAAGGCTAAAAAAATTCTAATTGAAATTTTGAGTGATTCTTTTTAATTTAAATGTAAAATAAATTATATTAATATTTCCAGATTAATCTATTCAGTAATAATCACTAAACTGCTTAAAAAAATTTAAATCATAAATTTTATACTTATTTAAAAACGGTAAAAAATTGACAATATTGCATATTTTTCCGATTTTTTAATATAAATACAGTATTTATTTACATTTTTTGTTTAAAAATCGAGATATTTCGTTTTATTTTAATTCATATAAATAGAAAATAATATTAATTTTATTCTTTCAACACGTAATAAAACACATATATTGATTAATTCTTTTAAAACATATCCCAAATATAATATAAAATTTTTTATTAAGCGTGATATGCAAATTTTTTAAATAATTTTTTAAATTTTTTTTTTATTTATAGAAAAACTGATGAGATGGATTTTTTAATTGATTAAAATTACTGTCAAATTTTGAAATTATAACTCCCCTACCCAATTTTGAGTTGCTATAACTAGAAAAAAAAAATTAGATGAGAAAATATATTTTTCGGAAAAATTCCATATTTTTTTTATTTCTATCATAGACACTTTTTTTTTTGTTTTTTTTTTCGTTATTTGTTATTGGAAACATTTTAGTTAAAACAAATCGTGATTTTGACTTAGTATATAATCTTCAAAAAATAGATTGACCATATTTTTGAGGAATTTTTTTGAAAATTTATCAGATATTATGATTAAATAATTAAAATAATGATATTTTGTGACTTTTTAGATATTTAATTCGCCGAATTAATTAGCTACTATCTAAAATTATATATATTATTAAACATAAATATAAAATAAGCTTAAATCGATCAATAAATTATCCCATCAATATAAATATCATTCTTTTGAATACGTTTTGATAAAAAAGCATTAATATTTTTTTACATTTAATGGGGTGAAAAATCATCCATAATTAATCGAAATTTTCTCTTAAATTAGATTATGTTTTTTAATGCAAAATAACTATCAGATATTAGATTCAGGTTCAGGTTCAGAATATTCGAAAACTGGAAACATTTAACTTCAGATAAATCAAATTAGTATTCTCCTATGTTTTAAAGTTTCATTATATGGATAAATCGATTATTTTTTTTGAATATTTTTTTAATTGAAGTCTTTTAAATTCGTAATAAAGAGTTTTAACAGATTTAATTAATTCTTACAATATAAATTTAATCTAAATATTTTATTCTTTATCTGAAATCTCCAGTTTAAACAGTTCAAACTTTTTTTTTATTTTTATCTTGAATTTTTGTCTTTTTTCGCTTGATTTATTATAATTTCATGCATTTTGTGGTTCAGATTTTTTTTATCGTTGGCATTATATTTTCAATATGAGATATTTATCTATAATTAAACACATTTTTAATCCTAATATTACCAGAAATAAATTCACCTTGATGTATGGGATCTATCTAATGAACTGTAATGTTTAGTATATTTAAAGTGTACTTTGTATAACAGAAAAAATATCTCCGAAATAAAATTAACGTTCTAAAACTCGAGATAATATAATTGCGGAAGTCTAATTATCTTTCTATGATAAGACTTATAACTTAACTCTCTTTACCTATAATATTCTCCTTCAATAAATTCTCTATTTTTTTTTCTTATTTAATTTTCGTTTTATATACCTCTCCGATATTTCTATTAGAAAATATACCTTATCCCTTGAAATAAATTTAAAAAATTGATATTTTGAAATTTTGGTTTATAATTTTAGTTTCGAGTTGAGATTACTGAAATAACTGTATTTTTACCCTCTAATTTTTTAATTAAGTCACCTCATAAAGCCTGATGGTAAAAATTAAAAATATTATTCTGTATTTCCCAAATTTATTACAAAAATTTAATATTTATTTTTTAAAAAAACAAAAAAAAATTTACTTTTATAAAAAAATAACTCATCATAAAAACTATATTTAATAACCAAAATTTTCAAAATACATTTATAATTATAGGTTTGGGTTGAGAAATTGTTTTAATTACTTTATAATATTTTATTTCCAAAAATTTAAAAATTATAAAAAATGATTTTTTTACAAATATATTTAAAAAAAGTGAAATTTTCAATCTGATTATAATTTATCAATTCTAAAATTAAATTTTTAGAGATTATATTTTAAAATTGTATAAACATATATAAGATAATATAGTTTTAATAGCATGTATAATTTCGAGAAATATTAATATATTTTAAATAATTTAAATTTTGTCCATTCAATACATATTTCAGAATATTATGATTAATACCTACTTAACTCTTTTGAAAAAAATTTCCTTTATTGATAACATAAATGATATATTAGTGAAATAGAAATTATTCTATATTTTGAGCGTTCTTTTAAATAATTTTTTTAAAAGTTTTAATTTAAACCCCTATCAATATCTTTTATAAATTTTGTTTTATAAAAATTATAATTCTGTTGAACTGATGGCTACAGTCTAAAGTAGTTTTTATTTAATTCTTATTAAATATGTTTTTTTATATCCTCATATCTTTTCCCTTTGTTTCTCAAGAAAATAACTGGTTTTATTTTTATTTTTGTTTAATTTCCAAAGGAAGTAAAAGTAATCAGAAAATAATTTTTAAACTTTCAACAAATAATTATGAAAAAAACGCTAAATATTTAAAAAAAAAAAATTAGTATTTGAAATTTGGTGTTTTTTAAAAAAGGCTAAAAGTAAAGATGTTATAAATTGAAAATTTCTTCGCGAAAAATAACAAAATTGAACTTGTAATTTTATTTTTTATCTTTCTATTTAGTATATCTTAATAAAAATTCTTGAGAGTTTTTGGCATTTCGGTTATTCAGAAATTATGCAAATAATTTTTCCAAAAACCTATTTTTCATTATTTAATTTTAAAGAATTAAATTTTTTTAACTATTTTTAAAACTAATAATTATATTAGATTATTTTTACTTTTACTTTTGATTAATATGGTCTTGAAATTGTTAAGATAAATAAACAATCGATTTTAATCTAAATAACATTGGAAATTTTTTGATTTAACATTAAAAAAAATAAATTTCTTGTTAGAAATATTTTATTTATTATACACCAGTATCAATTATTTTAAAGTTTATATTTAAAAAAGCATTCAATCTAATGTTTTTAGGATTTATGTTTTTTTTTATTACTAAATAAAAAATTCTAATTCAGACACCATTTTTATATAAGAACTCGTATGTTTAAAAATCATTATAATAATAAAAAAATACCATCCTTTTCAGCTAAATTTGATTTTAAATTTAGTAGTGAATTATCAGAATTTTTTAACTATTGATTTAAAAGAAAAATTTAAAAAAAAATCTCGATGTATTTATTTTATTATTTGACCCGGACATATTGTTTTACTTTTTCATTTTCATTTTTTTTTATAAATAAAACTAGGTTTTTGGAAACCCACAGCGTTTTTTTTAAAAATAATTATAAATTACATAGCTGATATAAAGTCTAGGATATAATATAGAATTATTCAAATGCGGTATTAAAAAATAGTCAGGTATTTTTTTTCTTATATTTTCCCCCTCAACACTTTTTTTATTAATTAATACATATTTTTTATCGATAATAAATACATACATATATTAATTTCTGAATTATTAATATCAACGAATGCTTATTTCATCAATTTTTTTCTAGGTAAATTGTAAAACTCCAATATCTCAAACAAGATATACTTTAAATTTAAAGTTAATCTGAAAAAGGTTAGTTGATTTTTTTTCTTGGGGATAAAAATTAAATTCACATGAATTCTTGTGATATTTCAAAGTTCTCCATATTTCATTAAAATACTTTATGGTTTAATAATATTTATAATAATTGCGTGAAAAGCTATTTTTTTTATGAGTTAAATACAGCTATTAATAAAAAAAGATTATAGCACAGAATAAAAATCTAAATTTAAACATTATTATTATTATTATTATTATTTTGATAGCTTAAGATTAAAAATATAACATTAACTGAAAATATTTAAAAATTAAAATTAAAAACTCTGATTGTGCTTTTAAAGAAATTTTTTTTTCATAAGATTAATATTTTAAAAACATTTATAATATATAGTTTTTAAAATTTAAATTATTTCAATATTAGACATATTTAATAAATATTTAAGGAGTTCAATTGGTTTACTTACCCATATTAAAAACGAATCCATTTTATAACTGTAAAAAAAATTAGCATTTTCAACATTTCCTGGAATTAAATATTCTTATTAATATAAATAGATGATGTTTGTAGTTAAAGTTTTTGAAATTAATTATGAGAAAAAAATCTCAAATAACCCCCTATTAAATTAATCCAAGTATTTTACTTCTTATTGTCCAATAAATCAATTATTTACTGAGAAAATAACAAATCTATACTTATATTTATATAGATATATATATATATCTGATAATTTTTTGTTAAGGGGGATATATGAGGATGGATTTATCATTTACTTCTAAATTTTTATATCATTTAATACGTTTATTTTCGATTTTATATTTATCCATATTACCTTAAAGAAAATTATTAAGAATTCTAAATAAAAATTTCTTTAGTTAATAAATTCCGTGTTTTTTCAACCGAATTTTTTCCAAGATAAAATTATTAAAAGTTATACTTAAAAACATTAAACTTTTTTAAAAAATAAAAATGATTTTATATTTAATAAAATAAGCTCGTATAAGCAGCTACCTGATATTTATTTTGGGAAATATGTGAAACATACCAACCTAAAACCCATTTCTAGATTTTCTCTATATTCCGAACGAATTAGATTGTTATAAACATATACTGAGCTCTTTTTAAATAAATTGGAGCCATAATATCTTTTATCTTCATGTTAGAAACTGCTTATAAAGAAGTAGTAACTATTAAATCATTTAAATATCGCGAACTGATCGAAATTGCACGCACACTATAAGTACCAGATATTTTGAAAAGCATGAGCGTACAAATACAAAAAATATACAAAAAATGTCCTTGAATTAACATTTCTTATCGGACTACTATTTTATATATTTTCATACTTTTAAATACCTTTAATTGTGTTCAATATATGCTTTATTTTTTATTTACAACAAAAAATAGTACATTAATAAAGGTAACTATGCTAAAAAAAACTTTAAATAGACAAAATAATAAATTTTGTAAAACATTAAAATGGATTTAGATTTATTTGAAAAATAAATCTTACAAAAATCTCAATTACCAGAAAAGATGATAATTCTATAAAATTTAATCAATAGATTAATAATGCTTGAATAAAAAGAATAAGTATAAGTTATATATATACTTATAGTTATATTATCGTCAGAATAACTTGTTAATCACGAGTCTACCGTAAAATAAATCAAGATAATTATTTTAGTGATAAATTTTATCAAATAAAAGATTGACATTGTATTAAAATTCAAGTCTTTTATCTCAAGGGGTGAAGACCACCTCAGCTATAAGAAATTTAATACATTAAAATCCATTCTCTTGATTTAAAAAAAAAATTATTAATTTAAAAAAATGGTATTAAGATATAATTTTGATAGTTTGAATAATATGGTAAAATGTGAAAAAAAATTATGGGGAAACTTTAAGAAAAACTTTAGGATATTAAGCTGAAATGCGATACATAAACTAAAATATATCAAACCATATTTTAAAAAAGAACTTGGCTTATTTAATAAAACTTGATATAAAATTTGAAAATTGGAAAATAAATTAAAGCTCGCTATTTTTTTTTCACTTTTTAGTTTAAAGGATTTATTATTCTGAAATTGATGGAATAATCGGGTAATTATGAACGAAATTTTCATTATGGCAAAAAAAAATTTCTCTAAAATTTTTACTTTTAGCGTAAAAATGATTGTCAGCATATTTTTTTGGTAAAAATTTTAATCCTTTTTACAGAAATATGCGTATAAATTAAGATTTTATATTCTTTATAATATTTAAAAACCTCGAGGCTATTTAATAACATTTTTGATAGTGGCTATCCAGTGGTTTCTTTTTGAAGAGAATAATTGGGTGGGGGATATTTGAGAATAAATAACATAATGGAGTTTGGTTGATGAAATAGGAGATAAAAATATGAATTGGTGTGAATAATAATCGTTCAAAGAAAACTCTTTGATTTAAAAATATAAGAAAATCCTGAATATGATTTAAAAAGACTTTTTGATTTTGGTTTGAAATATTACAACAATATTATACAGATTTCCCGTCAAATTGAAATGTGAAATTATGAATAAAAAACGAGTTTTCGGTATATTACCCGCAAAAGCGGTATTTATAAGCGAAAATAAAGATATTCTTTTAAAAGGGAAAAAAGTAATATGAATGAGAATTTTTTTTGGGGGGGATTTAAATGAAAATAACGAGAAATAAATCATAAATCATAAAATAAAGTGGATGTATATACTTTTATGGGTATTATTTCAAAGTTAAAAAAAAAGCTCGGATAAAAAAGAAATATTGTTAAAAAAATCATTTAAAATAAAAAGATATATTAGCCTTTAAAATTCTATTAATGATGAAACGAAAAGGATTTCCATTAAACTAAAAAAGAATTGGTTAAAAATTTTTTTGATAGGATAATCGAAAGATTAAAACTAAGCCAAGAAAAAAACCAAAAATACTATGATGTGCAACTATTTCTTTTGGCAAAGCAAAGTCCAAAAAATAGTTTAGGTGAGTTATAAGATAAAGATTGATGAAATTGACTAGGTCGAAGTTCAGAAATAATTTAAAAAAAAAAATGTTCATTCATTCAACAAAAAATGTCGTGGATTTATTTTTAATTATTTTCAAATAATAATAAAAAGTTCGATTATAAGGTTTGGGAAAAATTTGTCGATAAATTCATGTTTCTATAATCAAAATCAGAAAAAAATGGTTATAGCTTTTAAATCAAAGAAGAATATATATATATATATTCTTCTTTGATTTAAAAAATCCAAAAAAATAAAAGTTTGAGTCAAAATTAATTTATAGAGGAAAAAATCCCTCCATTTCAGCAAATAATCCATGTAAAAAAAAAAAAGTTTCGAAAGGATTAGCAGCCTGTAAATATTTTTTGATTTTTTATATTGATAGTTTTTTTTTTAAAAAAAAAAAAAAAGAGATCGCTTTTTAAATTCATGATTGATTGATTGATTGATTGATTATTTTTTTTTCACAAAAAAGAATATTTAAACTTCCCTAAATTCAAGAAAAACTCCGGCTTAAAATGTGTACATTGAAATTTTTAATTGATAAAAGGAAAAATATGTATTGAATTCAAATTCAAAATAAAATAAGGGATCTTTAAACATCTCTTCCTCTTCCAGTGGATTGAATGTATGGGTGTAAGCATATAATGGACTCTAACCAAAAACCTTGTTTAAGGTTATGGGAGGGTTAGTAGTTCAAACAAGCATCAATCATCGAATACTTGTGATGGGGTTTAGAGGCTGGAGCGAACAAGTATTCAAATGACAAATATATACATTTTCCCTCAAACCTACGAATATGGTGGGGATGGGATGGTATTATTCAGTGTAAAAGTCATTTTTTAAAAGGCGATGAAACTTTATGATTGACCAAATCTATATACGAAAAAAAGTCGACTCGTTTACTTGTTTCCACGAAAACACAATTGGACTAGATAAAAGTTGGATTTCTAAACTAGAAATTAGTGGGAAAAAAGGGTGGGGATCACGGGCTGGGACGGCCGAACCGGGTTGACTGACATCAAGGTCTAAATTTTGTGTACCAGAAGGTCATATACTTGGAGCAATGGAAATAACCCCATAAAAATCTAAAGAAGAAATAAGAACATTTTTCTACAACTGATTAATTTTTTTTCTAAATGGGGATGGAACAACGAACAGGCCAAATTGCATACCTTAAGTTCCTCTTTTTTATTTTATTTTTTGCGCGTTTTGGGGGAGTTTGTTATTTGCGCAAATAGTGTAAATTGAGCGATTTTATGCATGTTTCCGTAGCTGCTCTTTTTTGGAGGAGTACATTTTTTCCAGAAATGGCATTAGCGAATAGGAATTGGCTGAAAAGATAAAAAGAGGGCAATTTCGGCAATCCGTAAAAAGAAGCGGATTGATTTACAGCACTTGATTGAGAGTGTGGGCGGAGTGGTGGGTGCTTTTTTGGAGGTTGAGGAGGG